>JAJJMC010000373.1:1611549-1668021 GCA_023531435.1 Papaver californicum | reverse complement strand
GCAAGCTGAGAGGACGGACCCCCCCCCCCCCCACAAGTTCGCCGGTAGTCCTGAAATGATTAACATGGCATTCATCATCTCCTTAAGGGTTCGTTTTTTTCGTTCAGCCACTCCATTAGATTGTGGTGAATAAGGAGGAGTTACCTCATGAATAATGCCATGTTGTGCACAAAAGTATCCTATAGGGATTACATATTCACCTCCACGGTCAGATCTAATGGTTTTAATTGTGGTGTTCAATTTGTTTTCTACTTCTAATTTATATAATTTAAATGCTTCTAAAGCATCATCTTTTCCTTTAAGCAAGTAAACATGACAGTATCTAGTACAGTCATCTATGAAAGTGACAAACCATTTTTTACCACCTCTGGTTTGGATTGAATTCATATCAACTAAGTCTGAGTGAACTAACTCTAAGGGATTAGAATTTCTGTGGACATTTTTCTTAAAGGGCTTCTTTGCATATTTTGATTCTACACAAACTTCACATTTATGTTCATATTCCAAATTTAATTTTGGAATGCAGCCATAGTTTGCCAATTTGTTCATTATATTATAATTTACATGACTAAGTCTACCCATGCCAGATATTCAATGAGACAAAAACATAAGAAGAATCAAATTTATTAACTTCAACAGAGGTTACAGATAATTTGTATCGGCCTTCAGCCTTATAGCCCTTTCCCACAAAATCATTTCCTTTAGTGATAATCACTTTCCCAGACTCAAATACAATCTTAAAGCCCTTATCATCTCGCACACCACTTGAAACGAGATTCTTGCAGATGTCTGGTACGTGTAAAACTTCATTCAATGTGAGGATTTTCCCAGAAGAGAGCTTCAGCGAAATTTTTCCTTTTTCTGCAACCTGTGCTGCAGATGAATTACCCATATAGAGTATTTCTCCTTCTCCTACCGTCTGATAGGAGGTGAACATGTCTTTACTTCCGCAGACATGTTTGGTAGCTCCAGAGTCTACCCACCATTCTCTCACATTGGTAACTAAGTTAACCTCAGACACCGTGCCAGAAAACTCATTTTTACTACTTTCAACTAAATTTACATTTGTTTTCTTAAAATTCGCATCTTTGCGTTTTCTACAATGAATTGCCATATGGCCAGACACACCACAAACATTACATACTCCCTTAATTTTACCAATAGCAGATTTTGGTTTTTGAAATGTACCTTTTCCTTGCGGGCCAGGCTTGCGCTTGTTGTGGTCCAGACTTAGAGTAGAAAATTTGTGTTCGATAACGTGAGCTTTGTTTGACATGTCTCTTGCAGAAAAAACATTCTTGTCCTTTGAACACAACAATTCTTCAACTTGGATTTTCTTTCCCAATTCTACCATGGAAATTTCACCAGTTTCATGTCTTAGTCTTCTCTTGTATTCAGCCCAGGAATTTGGCAATTTTTCAATAACAGCAGAAACTTGAAATGTTTCGTCAATAACCATTCCTTCAGCAATTATTTCATTAATAATTTTTTGCAGCTCCATAAACTGATCAACCACTGATTTATCATTCATCATTTTATATTCCAGAAAACGTGCAACCAGGAATTTTTTTACTTCCTTCTGTTTCTGCTTCATATTTATCTTGTAGTGCAATCCATAAATTGTAAACATTAAAATTATCCTTAGCATTGTAAAAATCATGTAAAGCATCTTCTAGGCAGTTTAAGATATGATTTTTGGCCATATAATTACTTCTCTTCCAACTTTCTAAGTCCTGTAATTTTTCAGGTTCATTCAGAGACTCATCAAACGGCTTCAGAACCATATCATCTAGCATGTGGAAACTTAGAAAAAATAACATTTTTGACTGCCATCTCTTGAAGTCCTTTCCAGAAAATTTCTGAGGTCTGTCAACATCAGTCTTCACCATTGTTACAGAATTAAAATTTTCAAATTAAACAAGATATCGAGTTAAGATTGTTGGAGAATATTCCTGTAACAGTAAACAAACCAAACAGAAACTTGAAAGAGATTAATCGTTAGAACAAAACAGCATACTTCAGACAATCACACACACAGAAGATGGAGTCACCTGTTCAATAGACTGCCCTTAACTCGATATTTGTCGGGTACACCTCTAGAAAGAGTATTGCTATACCCCTCGTGAAGACAAATCGAATTCAGGATAAAACCACCTGATACCAACACAGCTAGCAAAAACTTGTTGACCTTTTGCGAACTTAACAGCAGAAGAAGAAGGAAATAAATTTATCTACGTGCTCAAAACAAAACAGGAAGAGGGAAAAAATCGACAGGATAGTAGCTGCGACTGGGATAAGTGAAAATCTGATTTTTGTTTTTCTTTTATAGGAGAAAAAGACTGTTGATTTTTCAAACGGTCAAAATTCATTTAATTCAACTTATTTAATTCGAGATATTTAATTAAAAGATCTTGTTTATTAAACTTGATTTAATTTTATAAATACAAAACGGTCAAATATTTAATGTATAGAATTAAAATATAAAATCGTTGGATCTTTGATGGGTACACGTATGCACTCGCAGGCACACGCCAGGCGCACGCCTAGCGCATGCCGGGGCGCACCGAGGCTCGCGCCAATGCTCACGCCAAAAACACACGCAAAAACACACGCAAGCTCCGCAAGCCCGCGGCCCACGGTGCTTCGCATCGAAGCACAGCACCTTTGTGCAATTGCCCACTAGTCCATTTCCTAAGTCCATATCCAATCCACTAGTTCTTTTTCCTTATATAGAACGTTTGTGGTAATAAGGATAAACTTCCTCATTGGTTTGCCCAATATGGGACAAACAAAGATTTTTCATTCACTAAGAAGTGAAAATGGATGGCTTTGTTATTTCCACCCCAAGTTTGGACTAGTGATCCTAGGTACCTTTAAGATATATTAAGTAACAAAATTAATTTTAAGTAATAAATCTATTTTTAATTCTAACACATACTTATAAATGTAATAAAAGGTGAAGAAATGGAACACCACATACCTTGCCTTGTTAATCCGTTATCGATCCTTAGTACTAATACGAGTGATGTATAGACATTATCAATTTTACTTACTTTAAATTAGTAGTTTGGTCTAATAAGATTTACAACAAGAGTAACATAAAGGGATTTTCCCCTCTTTTTATTTTGAGAAATCAAAGAGTAAAATGATCTTCTTTAATGCCCTAAACAAATTTTAGTTCATGGAAGAGTTTTTCGAATAATAACATTGTAACTGATTATTATAAAATTTCAAAATCCCCTAAATTCGTTATCAAAGTTCTCTTTGTGACACAAATATTTTGATTAACGAAGTTTGACCATCACTTTCTGGAATTAGGTGAAAGTACTTTTTGACTACTGCTTGTTATAACGCCTCAACCATTACCCTTCTTTAAATTTGTTGTATAGCAATCTCACTATGAGAATTTATTGATAAAAAAGGAAAAACATAACGGGGGAATGTGGGAGGGCAAGAAGCCCTTCAAGATAAAGCAAGAGACAAAAAGAACGGAACGGAAAAATAATACTTCTCCGAGCTCACCCCTCATGTGTTCAATACAAAGATTTAGTACATAAGTTCTCAAATAAATCTTATGTTTTGAATTTGAATTTTTTTTCGTAGAACCAAACAAAACAAACTGAAAAATCATCTAATGGAGAAGAACTTGATGTTTCTCTTTTTTGGGTACATCATATTTTTTATCCATATCCATATACAATGCCTAAAGTTATTCATAGCAATATTGACATCCATGGTTGACTTATCAGAGCTCGACACCCGTCATGCAATATTAAAAGTACTTTTGGACAACTGCTTGTTATAACGGCTCAACTATTACCCTTTTTTAAATTTGTTGTATAGCAATCTCACCGTGAGAATTTATTGATAAAAAAGGGAAAACATAATGGGGGAATGTGGGAGGGCAAGAAGCCCTGACCTCCAAGATAAAGAAAGAGACAAAAAGAATGGAACGGAAACTTCTTCGAGCTCACACCTCCTGTGAATACAAAGACTTAGTACACGAGTTCTCAAATAAATCTTATGTTTTGAATTTGAATTTTTCTTCATAAAACCAAATAAAACAAACTGAAAATTATCCAATGGAGAAGAACTTGATGTTTGTCTTTTTGGAATACATCATACTCCCTCCGTTTCAGGAAAAGAGTTATTTTCTCTTTAAATTTTTGTTCCAATAAAAAAGTTACTTTCATTTTTAACATAACAAACTTTCAAAACTACCCTTGTTATTCTAAGAAATGTTATTATTCTCATTATAAAAACATATGTAGTATTAAACTTTTTGTTAGGGTAAATCTGGAAATAAATTTAAAAAGTTATTCTCTCTCATCTTGCTTTAACAATTGTGCAAATAGGAAAAGTAACTCTTTTCCTGAAACGAAAGAAGTATTTTTTATCCATATCCATATACAATGCCCTAAAGCTATTCATAGAAATATTGACATCCATGGTTGACTTATCAAAGCTCGACACAGATCATCTGCTTATGTGTATGCTCTTATAAACATTATTCTTATTCTCAGATAAATCTGACTAAAATGTGTCACTTTCAAATTACTAGCATTTAGGTAGATTCAAAAAACTTAATACTTTTTCAACATATGTAGGATATTTAGTACCTTTATCAACAACACCAAGAATTAGTTATGCAATAATGAGCTTTGCATGAATGTCATCAACATTTAGAGCCGAAGTTTCTTTGGGTACAACTAACCTACCAATCAAACAATTCGTACAATCTTCAACACCTCTTTGATATTTATCTTCAGATATGTAAATGGAAAAATGGTTGCCTTTCCCATAAGTTTTTGGCATCTGTGAGTGACAAACTTCATGAGACTTGACGCGACTATCATAATAGTCGTTTGTACTGAAAAGTATCATTATGATTTATGATTGTGATACGACCTTAAAATCACTAGTTGAACATGAAATAATGGTGGAGAAAGGAATAAAAGGATCTAAAATCCTGACATCTTGATAGTTTCTAGCCGATTTATAAGATGTCATCTTGAAATTGATAGACTAACCCTAGGAAACCTTAGAGCCCCAAAATCTCTTGATACCATAGAATATTGTCCCCCCTGATTATAGGTCACCCATTTTAAAATATAAATAAAGCAATGTAATTACTGAATGCAATCGTATGGTTTTTTTAATGCATTTTCTTTGTCCCCATTCATTACCCATAATTCTACTTGTTCAGCTGATAATGCAACACCAAACCTGCATTGTTAAGGTTAGAACTTATAACTAACAACCTAAGCACCATGGTCCTAACAATTTACTGAGTTGCTATTAATTTATTTATAATATGTCTGTTAACGGTACATATCGAAACTGATATTACTTTTTTTTATCCGTTAAAAGGGTGTAAATTGGACCAGGACAGGAAACCTCATATCCATCTACCCAAAAGCTTGTCAGACCAGAAAATCTAGGTAAAAAACACTTTTTAAGACCCAAAGCCCATTCCATTAACCAGGCCAAGCAAGCCAAACATGCTATATATTTTTTGTACCTATAAAGTTCTATAATAACCAATTAAATTTTTATATGAAATTTGGATATTGAATGAATTGTAGTTCAAAACAATCTAGTCGAAAAGATTGAAAAAAATCAATCATTCACAACCGCTGATGAAGGATTCCTCGAAAAGTTAAGGATTAGTTATCCTTTTTAGAAATCGAATTGATTCGGTCTTATACATACGCAAGGTAATTATCTTCCAGATATAGAATATAAATAAAAATAAGAATTTTTATTCAAAATATAACCAAAAACATAACAATTTAGTCCATTGTAAAGGTAAAACTCTTAAGAAATTTTTTTTTTCTTGATTAAAAAAACTATCAAATATGGATTCCAACTGCCTTATCTACCTCGAGAGCCCCCTTATTTGTATAAACTCCAATAATTGACATCTTTACTGTTTTACCCACATAGATTAGAAAGAGATCAATATCAGCAAGTTGTATAATCAAACGGTTACCAAGGAGGACTGTTTGAGTGGGTATCAGGTCAGACTATTAAATGTTAGAGAAAGCATAAGCCCTCCCATTTAAACTAACCATGCCAGTAACATGCGTTAAAAGGTTTTGGGCTCCTACGAGTACATGCAGACTCTGACAGTTAGATGCAGACCGAGTATTTTCAGATATTATTTACGGTCCTAATCCGTTTGGATCAATTTTAATGCATATCCAATAATTATTGGATGTGTATTATAAACTTCCCTGTATGTTTCGATTAGACTATCGGATACTGAATAATATCCCTATTCATCCAAAATTCAACTACATACCCTATAGAAAAAAAGTTTCTCTTTTAACGATCCAAAATATGATAAAAAGAAAAAAAAGTTCCACCTATTTGCCACCCATCTTAAAATTTCTAAAAAAATAATTATAATTTTCAATTCTACTTTTTTCTATTAACCACCTATAAAAAGTTAAATTTAATTTGACTATAATTTTAACCATTTTTATTTATGTTTTTCTTCACTAATCTAATTTTTTTATTAAAAATACAATAATAAATTATTATACCCTAGATAAGAATTCTGTTTAACCATTACTGTTCACCAAAAGTTATGATTTTTTTAATATTTTATTATTAAATTTGTCGGGAAGTAATTAATTAATTGGCGAACCGTGTGGTAAAAGTGTATTATGTATGGAAACAGTTAAGTTGTTCAAAGAACATTTTGGTTGATCCAGGTAAAGTATCTGCAATTGAGTTGAATGCAAGATAGTTTAAGAACACATAGATCAAATTTTAACTACAGTCAAATTTGTTATGCCTAGTTGAATGCAGAGCGTGTTAAGACCAGGCTGCTCGAGCGACTAAATGCAGCAAACCAATGTAGGCATGATATATATCTGGCAGCTGTGCGGGAAATATACTGAAACCACCATACTAAACCTGACGAATTTGAGAGCGACCAAAAACTAATTAGGGGCGACTAATAAAACAAAATAAGGTCATTTTGAAGTAATCTCAATACATCCCTTATCCATATATTTTCTATAATGGCTAATCTACCCTTGCTTAATTAGTGTTAATTTGATTAATTAGTTAATTAATTTGGTTATAGTTAGTGTTAGAAAATTATTTGAGTTAGTTTTGGAACAGAATTCGAGAGTGTTTTAGATTGATTTTTCGAGTTATAGTTGTGTATAATCGGTAGTTTAATGGAGTACTTAAGCTACCGATTATAGGTGTTGCCCCAAATTGAATTACTCAAAACCTTCTAAATTTTCTAACTCTTCATCTTTCACAATCGGTAGTAATTGAAAATTTATATCTACCGATTGTAGCCAGAATTGAACTAAACTTTTAAATTTTAAACTTTGTAATCGATAGTTTAACGATCAACTTAACCTACCGATTATACTTTTTTTTTGTCCATGACTTTTCTTGCCATAATCGGTAGTTAGTGAACATAAATAACTACAGATTGTGGATAATCGGTAGCACAGGAATTTAATAACGGCTGATTGTATGTAATTGTAGTTTAGAAACATAGTTATCTACCGAATATGCCGATTTTACTTGACATCTAACTTCGTACTACTATTTCAACATCCGAAGAAAAACTTGTTCAAATAAACTAAAAACATCCGAACAAAACGAAACAAAACACATCATAGAAATTCTCATGAAATTCTTCCACTCCTTGTTACTCTCGACGTGGTCTTAGTTTCAACCTGCTTCTTCTTCTTCTTCTTGTTCCCTTAGGATCAACCTGAAGTGAACCTATGTACTCTCCAGCTTCACTGTAGTATGGTTTTAAATTGACTATGCCGATTTTACTTAACATCTAACTTCGTAATACTATTTCAACATCAGAAGAAAAACTTGTTCAAATAAACTTACTACATATTGTTAATTAAACCTGCCGTTTTACACTATTATTATATTAATTATTATTTTACACTGTCTTGGAAAATTCCTTTCTGCTTTAACGGCGTGGACGAACCTTAAACGGGTTGAATCTGTCCATCACCTTAATGATATTGAAATGAGCTTCGTAACGGTAATTTGATCGTGTCCATCGTCGCCATTCCTCGAGAGATCTCGCTATAACTTCATCATTAGTTTCACCCCTCAAACGATATCGATTGACAAGATAAGTTAAATTCACAAATGGATCAACTTCTCTGCCTAAAGAATGGAATCGACAAAAAAAATCATCTTTATTACGATTATTGGGGTTCCCGGTGTCAACACAAAAATGTTCGATTACACTATCCAAATAACTCATACTCATTACACCATTTTGCATACGTTCTTCTCCTCGCTTCGGATAGAATTGCACATAGCGCCTACATAACGATAAATCTTCCTCTACCGTGAACGGTTGAGCCATTAATCTATACGGTTATTTCTTCGATGTTGGAGAGTTAAAATGTATTGGAGGTGCATAAATGAGAATATGTCACCTTCCTTATATAGATTAGAGCTTAACGGCTCTTTTTTTCAAAAAAAAAAATTGTTGAGGCCGGTGTAACAAGAGTGTACAGAAAATATGTACACTAAGTTCGAACTAATATTAACAATCAGAAGTTTTGGGATCACCATTATCTACCGATTGCGTTAATCGATAATCTAACAAATTCTTAAACTACCGATTATCATAAGTAGCCCCAAATTGGAAATCGATTTTTTTTTAAAAATTGTATCATTTTGTACAAGCACAATCGGTAGTTTAAAAAAATTCTTAAACTACCGATTATCACTAGTATCCCCAAATTGGAATTCAATTTTTTTAAAAAAATTTCAACATTTTGTACAACTACAATCGGTAGTTTAAGAAATTCTTAAACTACCGATTACCATTAGTAGCCCCAAATTGGAATTCAATTTTTTTAAAAAAATTTCAACATTTTGTACAAGCACAATTGGTAGTTTAAGAAATTCTTAAACCACCGATTATCATTAGTAGCCCCAAATTGGAATTCGATTTTTTTAAAAAAATTTCAACATTTTGTACAACCACAATCGATAGTTTAAGAAATTCTTAAACTACCGATTATCATAAGTAGCCCCAAATTGGAATTCGATTTTTTTAAAAAAAATTCAACATTTTGTACAACCACAATCAGTAGTTTAAGAAATTCTTAAACTACCGATTATCATTAGTAGCCCCAAATTGGAATTCGAAATTTTTTAAAAAATTTCAACATTTTGTATAACCACAATCGGTAGTTTAAGTAATTCTCAAACTACTGATTCTTATACAAAAAGTGGCCAGGAACATACAGTTCCTGGGGTAAATGCAATCGGTAGATATTTATCTACCGATTGTATTATGCTTACACAATCGGTAGTTTTTTATCTACCGATTGTTGCTGAATATACCCAATCGGTAGTTTGTGCAAACCCGTTAACTACCGATTATAATGTAAAATTTGAAGAAAATAACTTGTTAAAAATAAATCGATTGCAAATCAATTGATAACTCAAAAAAAGAACATAAAATCCTTTCAAATGTTAGACATTAAAACCAGTAATGTTAAACACTATAGTAATATCCATCAAGTTAACAACCAAAATTTAATTTCTAACTCTTTTGGTTTTAGTACAAGGAGCACGAGCATCAGCGGAATTGGCTTCAGGGACATTTGCTTCAGGAGCAACACTCGTTGATCCGCGAGATCTTTTACTGTGCTTCGATGTTACCCTCTTCGACTGATTTGCAGATTTATCTCCAAACTTGATAGCATAGTCTTCATTATCGATGTTGTTAATGAGGTCTTTATGCACACTCGTTGGAGGCACTCCCGCATTGATGCACCCAGCTATCTTGTTCGAAAAAAATGCAACCTTTTTTTTCCTGTTTTTAGGCAATAACAATCAAACGATTATTATCTAAAATATTGACCGTAATACTAAAATCAAAAGGAAATAACATTACGTACCAGCCTTTCATATCCTGAGGGTTTTTCTTTGATGATGCACTTATATTCGGGCATACTGGTGATCTTTCCTTTATCTTCACTGATCACGTGAAGATGAGAATGCTCTCGGTACCATACCATATAGCCAGGATCGACTTCATCAGATCGGGTGACAGGTCTCCCCTGGTTGATCATAGATTGCATCCTGTTGTCCCAATGTTCAACCGATGGGTTACCAGAGTAAACAATTGTGATCGAGTCCTTACCACAAACACAATTCTCCACGTCCAGATCGAACCTGCCCCTGAAACGACTCCAAGGTTGTTCTTGGACAAAACCTAGTTGACGCGTCACCCTTGTGGCATTGTACATGACATATCCAGTTGGATGCCACAAGGGTCCATAGTAGAATGCCAACTCAGACCTTCGCGCTATATGACCATTATCTAGGCCTTCCCTGTAGGGATCAAAGCATACATCTTTGGATGCCATGGAGTCTAGTTTCCTCCTCAAAGTAATCAACTCATGCTCCTTGATCCTTGAATGGTTGCCCGAAAAGATGTATTTGTGCCTCGGGTTGTGCCTTTCTCCCATGTCGGGTTTTTTCTGGCCAACTCCAGGGACGGGAAGTGATCATAGATCCATGAATAGTGTACATATCAAACCAAGTGTGAGAAAATTGATTTTTAAAAGAAGAAAAAATAAATAACAATCAAACTTTCGGACTCAGTTACTAAAATACCTGTAATAAGCTCACGTTCCCGGCTATTTGGCTAGTCTGCTCCCTGGATGCTTTTCTCATCTCTTCCATCAAGAACGCAAGACATGCGGTGCCCCACGAATAGTCTTGAACTTTATGGAGGGGATGCAAAAGTTGTAACAGGTTGGCGTCGACCCTGTTGCCACTAACATTGGGGAAAATTACACATACCAAAACACATAGAAGATATGCAGTGGCTGCATCTTTGACCTGGTCATCGCTAAACTTTGGGTTGGCCTTTTGTTTATCCAAGGTGCCTTTGAATATTTTCATCAGATGAACCATGCTGAATTGCCTGGTTTTGTATTTAGCGCACCATCCAAACTCTTCATCGGAGGTCGCTCGGTCCTAACCAAAGCACCTCTCTGTGTAAACATAAAGATGGTCCCAGCTTAACTGCTTCACATAGTCAAACTTCACCGCCGTACCATGGTCAGTGAGAGCTAGAATCTGCACCACATCATCGGGTGTGATGGTCATATCTCCCCATGACATGTGGGAGGTATCGGTCTCAGGATAATACCTCTCCATGAATGCCGATATCGACACTTGGTCGTGAGGTAACATGGAATTTTCGGCATCCGTAGTTAGCCCTGATTGCAGTATAATTTCCTTGAACCGTTGACACTCACCTTCCAACGGCCAATCGTTCATCTTAGTTGGTGCAGCCGTAGGTTTGAGTAGACGGACCGCATTAGAATGGTCCTAATATACACGATGAATTAAAAAACAATTAGAATAAAAGTTAACACTTCTAAGAATAAAAAGACAAATGTTAAGAATGGTGTTATTACCTCAGTAGAGTAGATTTCTTTGGCCCAACAATCCTTGTATCCAAACAATAAATCTCCTCCATCTTTTGGGAGGCCAGAGATTTGACCTTGTTGTAGACCCTTCATCTTCAAAGAGTCGGGGACCTTGTGTCCTCCTTTCTTCCTAGCTTGCTTCTTTGTACCACTTGGTCCACCTTCTTCGAAGTATCTATCTTGTGGAGCACTTGGCCCTCATTCTTCTTCGTTTGTACTTCTTGGAACACTTGGTAGAGTTTCTTCGGTTATAACAATTTCGCCAGCGCTCCTTTGTCTTCTAGCACTAGCGGTAATCTTCTTCCCCCCTTCACGACGAGGCCTCGATAGAATTGTATCGTGGCCTTTCTTAGATTTCCTTTCCCTTATTTGATACAAGATAAAGAACAATTATTTCAGTACATAATCGGTAGACAAAGTACATTGAACTCAAAATATTGTTAACAATCGGTAGTCAAAAAAACAACGTAACAACCGATTGTGCACAATCGGTAGTCTAAAAATCAAGTTAACTACCGATTGTGCACAATCGGTAGCTCGGGCTCTATATTATCTACCGATTGTGCTAAAAAAATGGAACAGAAAAGTCTATGGACACACGTACAATCGGTAGTTATAAAAAAATTTAACTACCGATTATCACTAAATTTAGGTCCAATACCTCAATCGGTAGTTTATGTCTAAATTTAACTACCGATGTGATCGATGTTTTTGAGGATCACTAACTTGCACAATCGGAAGTTTAACCCTAAACGAAACTACCGATTATCACTACATTTGGATCCAGTAATACAATCGGTAGTTTATGTCTAAATCTAACTACCGATTGTGATCGATGTTTTTGAGGATCACTAACTAGCACAATCGGAAGTTTTTATACGAAACTACCGATTACCACTAAATTTTGATCCAGTAATACAATCGGTTGTTTATAACCTAAACATAACTACCGATTGTGCATGATGTTCATGAGCAGTGAAGAACACTAACACAATCGCTAGTTTACTACAACCACGAAACTACCGATTGTGCAATCTAACCTAAAACCCTTGATATTCTAGTGACTAATTTATGCGATTGAATCAATATAAACACAAATAATGGTAAACCCCTTACCTTATTGGAGCCATAAAGTGCTCGAGAGGCTGATTGTCGGAATCGGTCTCTGTTTCTAGATCATCCTCTTCGCGTTCATCGCGTTCTTCGTATTGTTCTTCAACAATCTCCCGATCTCTTATTCTTATGGCAAAATTCGGCCACTCTGTATTAGGAGGTTGACGATTTGTTTGCTTTTGTCGAACCATCTTTAGATTGTAGTAACGACGATTAATTGATTTACGATTATACGATGATTTAGTTTACGTTTAATCGGTTGAAGATGAATTCGGTAGTTTGAAAAAATAGAAGAAGAAGAGAAATTAAAATTTCAAAATCGGTAGTTTGAGAGGAAGTAGTGTGAAATAGGTTTATGTTTAGGTTTTATTAGTGAAAGGTTTTTTGGTAATTATTTGATTATTGAAAGGATATTTTAGTATTTTTACATACTCCTAGATCACCCCTTAACCACATCCATGGATTGTTTTAAAAAAATTATCCCTAATTAGTTTTTAGTCGTCTTCAAATTCACCAAGATACTAAAACAGGAAAACATCAATAAAAATTCAACATGAAAATGCTTTCCTCTGCAGAATGAAATGTGAACGGAGTTAGCTTACACTGACATGTAAGTTGTAACTCAGAATACATAAATACTATTTAGACCGTCTGATGTTAAAGTGTTTTCACTAGTACTAATATGAAACAAAAAATACACCTACAAACACCATTACAACAATGATTGCACATCAATAACAGAAGATGTTGTCCCTTTATACAAAACGTCGTTTTCGATAAATCCCATCAAACGTAAGGCTGCAACTGCACAATATCTTGCACCACCTGCATCACTAGACAAGTTTGGATGCTAAGTATCATAGGAGATGAAATAACTATACAATTGTTAAATGAAAAAAAAAAATAGAAGATCCACATAACAAATAATGGATCAAATTAACGAAATCATGGCTATTACAGAAGGTGACGGTGGGGAGTTGGTGGCCGGTGGGAGGGATGAGGAAGAAGGTGACGGTGGGGAGAAGTTGTTATGTAATTTAGGGTAAGTTTTATTTGATTTTTTATTGAGTGATTTTAGTGATAGTGTAAATAAAAACTCAACATTTAGTATTTAGGATATATTATAAAATCTAAAATAATATTTTTATTATTTTTAAAAAAGTGTTATTATAATTTTTTTAAAATGAAAAATGATAATAATATTTTTGTTGAAACGGTGATAGTGTATATATATATATATGGATGATAAATAAAATAAATAGGAGTGAAGAATCGTGACAAATAGAAAAATGTGGATGATATACAGATGAAACCACGAAAACAAAACGAAAATACCGGGACGGAGGGAGTATTTCGCTGCTTCTCAGTTCCGGAAGCTATTCAAATAAAATAAGTCATACGATTCTGAATGGGTCTCAAAATAGGAGGAGAAATAGAGAGAGTAAATGGAAAAGAATTGAGTTATGAAGATTTTGTGAAAAACTATCTAGAGAAGAATCAACCTGTTATTATAACAGGATTAATGGACGATTGGAAAGCTTGTAATGATTGGGTTACGAAAGGTGGACTGCCTAATCTCAGCTTCTTCTCTTTAAATTTTGGGAAATCAAAAGTTCAGGTATTACTCCCAGTTTTTTTCTGTGTTTAATTCATAATTGTTAGTGTTGTTTGGCTTCTGTATGCAATTTCTTTCAATGGGTTTTTGTTGGGTAAGAATGGAAAAGGTTAGGGTTTTAGCATTTGCCCAAAGGTGACAATGCAAAGACAAGAAAGCTTTGAAGTATCTTTTCCAACTCATTACATAACATCCTACTTGGTTAGCCAACATTGTATTTGCTAAGAAGAATGGAAAGATATGGTAATATGAAGACTTTAGAGATTTAAGTATATATTGTCCAAAAGATGATTTTCGCCTTCGTGAAATTGATTTGCCTGTAGATGCTACCCACTATACCTATCTATAAGTGAAAAAATGGCATGACCAGAAGTGCCATCTCCAAGCAAATCTGTATTAGAAGGGGAAATCATCTTTATGACAACGTTAGTTCAAATATCTAAAATCTGCCCAAAACCTTGCCCGACAGTTCTTCTTTTCTAACTATGTAAGATGTTGTTAAATGAGCTTTGCTACTTAATACATTTTGGCGACCACAGTGGGGTAACTGTAAGGTTTGACCATGTTATCATTCAGTACTGCGTTTGGTTTATTGATTTTGTGATATTTTGTAACTTGTAGGTTGCAGATTGTGGGAGGAGAGAATTTTCAGATCAGAAAAGAGTCGAAATGTCTGTCTCAGATTTTGTAGGGAACTGGGTTGATTTTTCTTCTAAAGAGTGTAGCAATGCTTCTAGTTGGGAAGACAGCAATGAGTCACTATTATATTTGAAGGACTGGCATTTTGTAAAGGTATTTTAAATATGTGGTATTTTACATTTAATCCTTAAAAATTATGATGTAATATGGGCCAAAACTTTTACTCTCCTTATAAATATACAAAGATAAGCATTATAGTCCTGCAAAACATATCAAATTACAGAATTTTTATTCAATATCCATTTGTTTTCTTATCCTTTTTGGTTTATTTTCAGGAGTACCCCGATTACATAGCATACACAACTCCGTTATTTTTTCGTGATGATTGGCTCAACTTGTATCTTGACAGCTATAATATGCATATGGATGAGACCTCTCAAGATACGAATGATGTTAACTGCTCGGACTATCGTTTTGTTTACATGGGATCAAAAGGTCAGCAAAACTATGTGATCTACCAGTTGGTACACTGTACACACATATGACTTTGCTAAGATGATTTGTTCTACTTTACTCTCGATACAGAGATATATAGCTTTCCGTTTTCTTTGGATGGCTCAATGCTCATGAGTCTCATGACCTCTGTATCTAATAATTAACATAGACTATCCTGTAGGTACTTGGACTCCTCTCCATGCTGATGTTTTTAGGTCATATAGCTGGTCGGCAAACGTCTGTGGGAGGAAAAAATGGCATCTTCTATCTCCTTCCCAGAGTCAGCTTGTGTTTGACAGGTACTGCATATTCTTTAGCAACATCTTAGGAAATATCTTTTCTGCGTTTTAGATTTTTGGGTGTCAACCTCTAGGGAACATCTTATTTTTAATTATAGTTTACATCTAATATTTATGCATTTTAACTCATAGGTCCTTTGTGGTGTTATTAGCACGTATAAGTTTACTTGAAATTTTCCAAAAAAAAAAATAGTTCATCATCAGTATGGCTGTATTGGATCAGTCCCTGCTAGGCTACATTTGACATGGAGCCTATTTATATTCCACACAGGCACATGAAAAGTTCTGTCTATGACATATTTGCAGATGTTTCTGAAACGAAGTTTCCAGGCTTCAAGAAGGTAATTCACCATTTGTAGCTTTTGGTGGTTTCTGTCTTCAATTTCATCTCTAAGCTAGAAACATTCTTAAAAATATGTATATCTGCAGGCTATTTGGTTAGAGTGTATTCAAGAGCAAAATGAGGTTATCTTTGTACCCAGTGGTTGGTATCATCAAGTACAGAATATGGTACATTTCTTAATCTTAAGTGTTCCATGAATTTCTAGTTTAGTGTTAGAGTTAATTTTGGTGTTGGGAAGTTTTCCATCAACTCGATTGGAGGAAAAATCAGGTCTGTGTTAGTTTGATTTGTTCTAGATGGTATAATCTATGGGAACTTAAAAATGTGATACAGTGATTGAAACTATCTGTTATACCTGCCGTGAATCTTGTTGGTCAATTTCAATCTTGTGCTTACAACGGAAACTTTTTCTCATTACAGGAAGATACAATATCAATAAACCACAACTGGTTCAATGCACATAACCTATCCTGGGTAGTAAGTATATCTACGCAGTTCCTCTAGTTACGTGACTTGTAAAATGAACTATACTGATATTTTGGCAACATTGAATATTTCTTCATTATGCAGTGGAAATTACTTCTTAAAGACTACAAAGAGGCAAAAGGGTATATAGAAGACATAAGAGACATATGTGATGATTTCGAAGGTCTCTGCCAGCGTAACCTTGCTATCAATACAGGGATGAACTTTTCCGACTTCTTCATCTTCATCATTCGATTATCATTAGCTAATTTGATTCAACTGTGCTCCTTAGTGAAAGACCATAAAATTAAGGTCCATGATCCATTTATGGCTCAGCACCTAACGTCTAACCTTGCATCCATAAAGAACGTTGTCTCGGACATGGAAAACTTCCTTCGAAATTTGAATATCTGTTTAGATGCGAAAGAAATATTGAAGAAACCAGATTTCATAAAGCTGTGCATAGCAATGGGTGTAACATATAGAAGATTGAGAGATGAGCAATGGAGACACAATTTTGATGCCATGGAAGTTGATTACGGAGACTTCTTACACTCCATTGATGATTCTTGTTGTAAGGTCTATTCTCCAAATGATCTTGTCAAACTTATAAACCATGTTGCTACTGATCTTGGTACAATTTTTGGTGAAGTTAAACTTTAATTATTAATTTGAAACTATGTTGTCACAGAAATTATGCATTATTTATACTTTCTATATCTATTTACCCTGAGTAGCTATTCCTCGTGGCCACAGTCGAAAGCTTCATCCACTGCTGTCCTCTTGTAAATACCACCACAAAATATGACACTAAAACGTTGTGGTAGTGTTGGTGCTTGGTAAGTTAAATTTGGCTTATAAGAGCCTAGAGCCTAGAGCCTAGAGCCTAGAGCCTAGAGCCTAGAGCCACGCATTGTAGCCATTTTTGGGCGCTGCCGCTCTTAGTCCTCTAGGTGGACTTAAAAGGCGAGGTTCAAGCCCACCTAAAATGGGTAGGATTTGAACTCCTTTTTAAGGGAACCCATCTAGATATCTTTCCTTGTGCGCACCATCGACTCGACTGTGTCACTATCGGTCTCCGATAAAGATGAGCTATTGTCTATTGATCTCAGTTGAAGACTTAATTAAAATCCAATGGAATAACCTTGAATCAGTTAATGTACAACAGTGTGGATGGTCTTGCAGGATACATCCATATTCAAACTTGTAAGGACCAAGATGGTTACAAGACACCCACTAAACTTAATTGTTAATAAAAGTGAAGTCCATCAAAACAGTAAACACTGGATGCATATCTAGTACTAGTAGTAGTAGGAGTACAGTGATTGCAACCTTCCCATTAAGTTGGTGGATCCCATCTTTCAAATTTCAAGTAAAATCGAGATCCTATTGGTACTCAATGCAACCCTGGACATTATTAAGTGCGGTGGCCTCAGTAAAACCTGTAAACTATTAAATCGTTATTGATCTTATAGACTTGTCCTTAGATCCAGCTTAAGCTACACTTCTAAAACCTCTCATCTTCCACACTCCATTATGCATTGCATGCTAATATCCACCTACCAACTGTGTGTTGCTTCCTCCGCCTATTGTAACCAACTTGGGATAGCCCAGTTGGCCACGTGCCTAGTTTTCACACTTGAATTCAGATGGATTTTACTCGTCAAAAAACTGTCTTTTGCGGCAAGGCTTTACTTCATGCGTATCAAGGCCTACTTCACATGTATCAAGTCCGTAATACTCTAAATGATATGAGACCTCGTGTTAAATGATTGGTTGAGAGGGAGGTTTTGGACATTAGTAATTTTAGGAGGGATACTTGGTATATTATAGTAATTGGCTGAAATATTTTTGGGTCATTAAAACTCCGTGATTGTTTAAAATTAAAATAATTACACCAAGCTTATACCAATTACTTAGATGTACCGGGTTACCATAACCTATGAGTGATGTTTATTTCTGATCGACGGTTGGGACTTTTCACGGTCATCCAACGGGTCAGATCTTTCCGCTTAATCCAAACAATTCTAAAAAAACAATTAACCTAACCCTTCTTTTTACTCTTCTTCCATTTTCCGCCGTAAATCAATTGTTTTTTTTTTCTTCCGTAGAAAAAAGGGTTAGGGTTCTGCAGCTGTTGTTTTTCTTTTCCCTTCCCCCTCTATCGGTATTGATTGTCCTCTTTTTCCTTGCATAAACCAATTCGATCACTCTATTATATGTATTTCAAATTCGGGTCTGGAAGATTTGAAAAGAGATGGAGCTGTAAATAGATTATTGGGAATTCTTGGCTTTGGAATTGGATTCCCTGTTGGAATTCTAATAGGTTATTTTCTCTTCATCCACTATCAATCCAAAGATGTTAAGGTAATCTCTTGATCATTTTTTTTCTTTAGTCATTAGTTCTTACTGTTTTATTTCGACTGTAAGTGTCTTTTGATTTCCTCTTTATTCAGGTTTTTTTGTTAACGTTCCTCTTACATTGTTAGATTTATTATATATGTTCGGTCATTCCAGAACGAGATCATATTTCTATTATATTTCGATCATATCATAATAAGAACGAAGAAATCATATCTATTTCCTGACCATTTTTACTTATTGGTTTTTGTGTTCCGGACCGCGATTCTGATTCTAGGCATTTAGATGATTACTCCCTTAACAAAGGTCTTCGGTCACGACTTAGGATACATATTTCTGTTCTAATACAGTTTGAGTTTGTTTTCCTTTCTGCAATGTTTGGTTACATGGTTTACTTTCTTTTCACCTGATTTTGTAAACTTACTCTTCAACTTCGCATCATGCGGAGTCAAAAGAAAAGGGTTGTAGAAGAAGAGGTTGCCTCTACTAAAACAAGCCTTGCAATAAGACTACTGCCTCGATCAGAATTCAGAGGCAAAGAATTCCAATTTTTCTCTAGAAATTGGAGTCTCACATCTGACTTCGAATTGATAAGTATGTTCTATGTCCGCCATTTTCCAATTTTTTTCTTAAAATTTAATGGAGAAACATCGATGTTGTTAGATATCGATTAGTATCTGTATGTGCTAGCCAATAGATTAGATGATTTGTTAATCATAGTTAACATAAACTTACAGTGTGTATACAAAATGATTATATACTTGATTTAATCTATTAGATGTATTCACTAATTCACAGATGAACAATAATTGACACTTGAATCTTCCTTTCTGATAACCCAGTTTTTTTTATATTTAACCTTTTTTGGTTGTATAAAAATTGATGTATTTCTTTATGGTATCATTTTGTTTTTGGTATCAGTTTTTTTTATAGCTTATATATGGACACTAATTCGAAGCTTGGTATTCCTCCAACATTAGATATATGGTTCATAAATTTATCTATTCTCTGTAGGTTCATTGAGCCAACAATTTTATTGGATCCCCCACTCGAAGCTGAGATCATGGCTGAAGAAACATTTGGCCCATTGCTCCCAGTAATCACAGTAAGTAATAACTATTATCTATCTGCCTCATTGAATTCTTTATCTATATGTTTTCTTACTATGTTAAATAATACCAGGTTAGTTAGCTACGTTAGAGCTGGGGTTCACAGGTGAAGTATATGTGTTTCATGCTCAAATATGCTCTATAATTTGTAAATCGAAAAATAACAAGTATTGAATTTCCTCCAGTTCCAAAATTGCTGCTTGAAAAGGAAGTTTACAAAATTGTTATGCCTTCTATCATTGTCTGTCTTTTGGTTTGGCAAGCTAATGTGGAAAGGTAGTTTACAAGGTCTTTTAAAATGTTGTCTTGGAAAGTTTGTAGTTCCTAAGTGCAACTCCCAAGTCATGATGGTGTACATGAGCGGGGTTGGCGGTGGAAATGAAGGGTATAACAAATACAGGTATGTTATCACTTCAAAAAATGGTGATGAATTTTAAAGAACTGAAATTTCGCTTACTACATTTTAATTGAAATGCTGTCTTTACCAATGTGAAATGTAGTGTAAAGAGGATACGGGGCTCGACTTTGATGGTAAATTAAATACAGCCATACTTCGGCTGTTGTAGTAGCGTGCAAAGCAAACTTCGACATATAGGGCATCTAATTGAGGTAAACACTAATCATTAGATGTATGTTTAAAACTATGTGAGTTGTAATAACTCAAGGTTATTGCTAGCCTCCCAGATGAGCATAAAAAATGAACCTGCATGTATACTAAATCAGTCCGAGTATACATCATGTGTGCATGTTAACTGTCATACAGGTTACACCATTTTATGGAATTAACCATCAAGGAGTTGGGGTTATACTAGGACATAAACTGGATTTACATATATCAGTTCTTGCTTATCAAGTAAAGTGTGCTTATTTTGTCATCACTTCATAATAGATGGTATTTTTCTTCTATCATTTTCTTATTATACTTGAATTGAATGACTGATGATATAAATGGTCTATCTTCAAACCAAATTATTAGCTTCAGTAACTAAGTTGAATTTTTCGGAATCTGAAACATGATAGATATTTCAGAAATTTATCTTTCATTGTAACTAGATCACTAGAGCAACATGTAAAAGCTAATAAGTCACTTATTCTCTGAAACCAAATGCATTTGCAGATTTCGTACAACATGCCTTACTCCATTTGTGAAGGTTATATGCTCAATTTCCCCCAGGTTTCATTGTCCCATTTTCGTTGTGTTGATCAATCAAAAAAAAATGGAAGGTACAGGTACATTATGGCTTCTTTGAAACTTTGCAAAACAGTTCATTATGGCTTCTCTGAAACTTTGCTCATATATGCAAAGCAGTTCAATTGTCGACTACTGTTAAGCAATTCTATTAATTTATATAAATTACAATTGAAGTCTAAACTCCAAGTGAGTTTGAATTGAAGAGCCATGTGTATTTGAACTGAATAGCCATAAGTGTATGAATGTTTTTAGTCTACCAACCGAACAGAAACATACATGTATCAGTGTGAGTTGATTCGTCAGGTCAACATTAATTTTCTCATTGATCTTTTATGGTCAATCTCCCCAACTGACGATGTACCCTTTTGACTGCTCATATTGCTATTAGATCGCACAGTTTTTCACTTTTGGCACATTTTTCATTATAATTTGGTATTAAGCGGATTTAAGGATTCCACAATTCCATTGCGCAGTCCGTATACCAACTCCCTCTTACGGTTGATAGACCATCATCATGATCGTCTGAGGTGCCTGGGTGTTATGTCTGATTAGTTTTTCTAAAGGCAATCTTTAATGTTGGAATGACCTATACAGGTTGGTCTTTCTGGGACAGGTAAGACTCTTCTTGCAAAAGCGGTAGCTGGAGAAGCAGATGTTCCCTTTATAATCTGTTCTGCCAGTGAGTTTGTTGAATTATATGTTGGCATGGGAGCATCCCGTGTAAGGGATCTCTTTGCAAGGGCTAAAAAGGAGGCACCATCAATAATATTCATTGATGAGGTTGGAAGATTCAACATATTCTTCCTTCTGATTTGTGGTTTTGTTTTTGTAAGTCCTCATATGTTTAAGTTAAAATTTCATATGCACAGATAGATGCCGTGGAAAAAAGTCGTGATGGTCGATTTCGGATCGTCAGCAATGACAAGCGAGAACAGACCCTGAACCAGTTACTTACTGTAAGATGCTTGCAAAACTTTCCTCTTGAATAATTACCACCATAAGAAAAATGTCATTTCCGATTCATGTGTTGGTATCTACCTGTACTACAGGAGATGGATGGGCTTGACAGCAACTCTGCAGTTATTATCCTTGCAGCAACGAATCGAGCAGATGTGTTAGACCTTGGACTTCGTCGTCCAAGGAGATTTGATCGTGTTGTTATGGTTTGTAATCGTATTTCATATGAAACCTTTGTTGTTTATATATCCTAAAATAATGTTTTTGAAAAAGATCCATTTGGCTGTATTTCTTAGGTGGAGACCCCTGATAGACTTGGAATAAAGCCATTTTGAAAGTTCACGCAGCAAAAAAAGAACTTCCTCTAGGGAAGGATGTTGATCTTACTGATATTGCTTCCATGACAACTGGGTAGCCTTTCTACTCATGTTACTGTGGCACTTCTCTAGGAAAGAAAATTAAGAACTTAAAGTCATCTTAATATTTCTTACGGAACACATTATAGGGGAGGAAAATGTTTCAGCCGGTATGTAATTAGTGTGTTGTATAGGCTATACTGCAACCATTTCTTTCTTTTTCATAATTAACCGTGTGGTACTGTGAATGCCTACCAAAATGTGAACTCATGTAACTAGGCATTGTTATCATGAATAAGCGATATGGGAGATTTTACGGTGTATGCTATATATTATGTTGATTTTTCTTCATAAAGTTTCTTAATTACAGTTGTAACTGCAGGCTTTCCTTACTGTATATTTGTAAAGATCGTTGTGCCGTCATTCCACTGGCAATAACTTGGTACAAAACATTGGCGCTACAGGTAAGTATTGCAGATACAGAGAAACAACGATACTCACACAAGCAATATGGTATACCCTGAAGTATTGGGTCGACGATTAGGGTCGTTCTTGCAACTGCAGGCAACAATTAGAATATTACCAGAAAACGAATAACACATTGCACACTGTGACTACCCAAACAATAGTAAGTGTTCAGTTGAGTTGATCAAGCTGTTGGTTATTGCATAGGAGGGTTGCATTTCAATGCGTTATGTGCACTAGGGAAGCTACTCATTTATTCTCACTATACAGTTGTACCAGCAATTTTTTGGTCTGCGCACAATTTTTAACCTTTTTTTTGGGGGTTTTTTCTTCTTTTTTTTTGCCATCGAATATGTACCTAAATACATATCAATGAAATCCTTGCACTTTCGCCCACATTAGTATGTGTTTATTTATTTACATTCGTCACTAAAACATACTGTTGTTCCTACTGCAGTTAGGTTCCTACTGCAGTTAGGTATTATTTTAACAGAACTACCAGACTCATAAAGGGCCAGTGCCACTTATGCCCATATAGAGAAATTGAATAAAAATTGCTCTGTTGATCAAGACAATCTAATAAAAATTGCTCTGTTGATCAAGACAATCTAGTTCATTGTATGGCAATTTGCCCCATCTAAAACATCCCCGTGGGTACCTGCCCCTATTAAAGAGGGTTTTATCCGCACAAACGGAGAACGGGGTTGGGTGCGGGTAATATCCAAAAATAATGATGTTGGGATGAGATTCAAAATCCCTATCCAAGGTTCAGATTTTTATTAAAATTTTAGTGGAGATATTTTGGAAAGATAATGAAGAAAATCATGATGAGATAATTAACACGGGAAAGGATATTTAATAATGAGGAATAAAAAAATAAAAAAAATCATGATAGTTATTTATGGATCAGTTATTTTTTTTATCTTTCGATTTAAATTGGACTTAAAATTTTAAAATACACCGTTTAGATTATTATTATTTTTTAAATTATTATATTCAAATAAAAAAGATTTTGACTCGGGCTTTAAAAATTATCAACAGAACCGCTATATCTATTATTTATTGGTTATGGTGTTCACGTAGAAACAAAGACTCCTTATTGCTATATGAAAATATAACTATTTGATGAATGCAATTTTTAAAATATTATGCTATATATATATGCTATGTGAATACGTCGAGAATAAATTGGGATCAAAGATGGATTGGTTCTACACTTGCGTAAACTTACAACATTCCATAGTGGGTTCAGACTCTCTTCTTCTTTAAGAGCAAACATTATGGTGAGTTAAACCTAAGGCTATAGAGCAAACATTATGGTGAGCTAAAGCTATAAACATTATGGTAAGCTTAGGATATGCTACAAACTTGAAAATGTTTAAGTATCCTGCCAATTAGCATAGCATTTTCTATGGGATGTTGAGCATCTTTAACATCACATAGAGAAAGTTATGATATCCGATGAATTTTTCTACATTTGGCCACCATAGTAATTGGATTTGACTACATTTTAGAGACATAGAAAGGAAGAGAGCACCATAGTCGTTGCTATAAGGAACTTATATTTCTACAATAGAAGCGGCGTAAAGATTTATTTGGTTCCCTATAGGTTAAAGTGGATAGGCTTGAAAACCTTATTGATCATTTGACAGTATCGCGGAAATAACTTTCTTTTCGAAGAAAATTTTATTAAGAGGGAGGACTAAAGCTAGAAAGCGGTTACTAAAGCTAAAGGGCAACGACTGGAAGATGGGAAAGAAATTAAATAAAAATCCATAAAAATGGCTCTTAGAGCATCTCCAATCGTCGATCAAATTGACGATCAAAGATTAAATTTGATCTATGATCGCTCAATTTCTCCCACAGCCGTGCGATCAGATTTAGTATTTAATCGACGAAAACCACTGTTCAGGATTAAAAGTAATCGCTGATCGACGACTAAAACTTATACTCGAGCGAAGCACTAGAGGTTCGCATGTGTACAAACGATGTCCCAGGATTTCGCTTAAAAACATGGGCGGGGAACTAGAATTTCGCCAGAGCAAGCGGGCTACTAATGCTTCGCTTCATGAGACGATATCCCAGATTACACATAAGCGAAGTGGTATCTCGCTTGGGGTAGTGGGCGAAATGTTGGGATCTCGCTTGGGGTAGTGGGCGAAATGTTGGGATCTCGCTTGGGGTTTTTTTGGTAGGCGGTAGAGCAGCATCTCGCTTGGACCAGGCGAAGCTTCAGTTTCTCGTCCGTCTCCTCAAGCTATGAGTTAACACTTCGCTTACGTGAATGCTATATCCCAGTGTTTCACTTGACTATCCATGGCTGTTTTTGAGACGGAGTAAAGATCAAATTTTTTGATCTTTGATCATTTGATCTAGTTGTGTGACTGTGGATACCCTTAAAGTACTAAAACTAACAACGACTAGAAGATGGGGAAAGACATTAAATAAAAATCCATAAAAATGGCTCCTAACAGCGCGTTTGGTTCGAGAAATTGGAGTCCCAATAATCGATTAGAAGGGAATCATCCCAATTCTCTGAACCAACCAGTTTATATTGGTCCAGAATTCGATTTTAAGGAATCAGATTACCCCTAAAGTCCCGGTTTTTATTGCAGCGGAAGAGGAGTGGAATAGAATCGGATTCCGTGAAAAAGAGGGATATTTATCCTAAAATGGCTTGATTGCCCTTAACAAAAACAATTGATTCGAGAAAGTCATTCTTATTTTGTGAACTCCATGGGAGTGAAAAAATATAAGCTCGGCCATATTGCCATGGCGATTTCAATCTTATTTGCTGCTGAGCTTTCTACTTATCTCATATTATTCCCATTCCAAATTATTATTATTATATTTTAATGATACCAATCGCGTGTCTAAGTATTTTTTTTATTGGATGATTTGTTTTGTCAATCCTAAAATTTGCAGGTAGAATTTCTTACTGAAGATAAATTGGTGGAGATTAGTCGTAATACGAGCATGATTCTCCGATATATGTGTAATAAAATCTGTACTTTGTACTTAATTGGGTCTATAATATATTTGTATTCTGAATTGATGGGGGTATGTATACTAAGTTTGATTCTGTTTTGTGTGTTGTGGAGTCTGTTAATACTAGGGTTAAGATTTATTTCAGAATAAGGTAAGGTTTATATGAAGTTTAACAATAAAGCATGATGATTATGGAGCTGAAATTGCAACAATATGATCTTTCTTTCAAAGAACATATAATCCATTGTGTCTTTTTCAAGTCTTTTTAGATATGTTCTTTATACAAATGATTGATTATTGCTCTTCTCTGGCCTAAGAATATCTCAGCAGTAAGTCTTGGAATCTCAACTATAAGTCTACGTAACATATTATTATTCATATGAAATAGATTAGAGTAGCTAAATTGGTGAAAAATTGAACTACTAGATTAAGTAAAATGAAAGACGGCAAAAGTGGAGATGGAGTAAGAGAGGACCCGATAAACGCTCTGTTACTAGAAGAAGATTTATCGCAGGCAACTACACTACAACTGAATCATCATAATGAAATACAAGATGATTTATTGAATAGAGTTTGGGTCAAATCATAGAAGTTATGGTATATTGCTGGTCCAAGTATTATCATCTGTATAGCTTGTTATTCTATATTTACCACCCAAGCTTTTGCTGGTCATTTGGTTGACCTTGAGCTTGCTGCAGTTTCCATTTCCATTATGGTTGTCATTGGTTTTACCTTTGGCTTATTGGTATCTAACATTCTACACCTCTTTCACTTACTTCCTTATACTATAACTTTCCATTTAGTATTCCTTTTGCTTTTGAATGTTGTTAATCAGTTGGGAATGACGACTGCATTAGAGACATTATGTGGTCAAGCTTACGGAGCTAAACGATACCACATGTTAGGAATTTACTTGCAACGTTCATGGATTGTTTTGACTCTCTGTGCAATTTTACTTCTACGGATTTACATATTCACTACACCAATCCTTAAGATCTTGGGACAACCTGATGATCTTTCTGAGCTAACAGGATTAGTGACAATCTGGTTGATTCCACTTCCTTTTGCCTTCAATTTACAATTTCCTTTACAAAGATTTCTTCAGTGTCAACGTAAGAAACGTATAATTGCTTGGGTATGCTCGGGTGCCCTACTGTTTCATATTTTCATCACATGGTTAGCCGTTTACAAACTTGGTTTTGGTGTTATTGGAGCTACTGCTACGACGAATGTCTCATGGTGGATTACAACTTTGGGAACGTTTTCTTACATTGCTTGTGGTGGTTGCCCTGAAACTTGGACTGGTTTATCTATGGAAGCTTTTTCTGGCCTTCGGGAGTTTTTCAAACTCTCGATGGCTTCTGGCGTCATGTTATGGTATACAATATATTTCTCTCTCTCTGACTCTTTTTTACTGTTCCCCAGATGTTTTTCTTGTTAAATTTTGTTAGGGCCAAATTTGATCGCTAATGGAAAATCCACAGTTTGGAGAATTTGTACTACATGATACTGGTTTTGATGACTGAAAACTTGAACAACGCGGCGGTTTCAGTCTCAGCTCTTACTGTCTGGTGTGTATTCTTCCTATGCTTTGCGTCTAAGGTCTTGGACAATGATAGTACTGCCAGTCGTATATAAATGAAGTGTAATATCTTATGGGTGCAGGAGGTTTGACCTTAAGTCGACACCCACTGGTATCAGAGTTTGATTTGATATTTGACGGTTCACAGTATGAGCATAAATGGATGGGAGTTGATGATTCCACTTGCTTTCTTCGCTGCAACAGGGTAATTGACCATTTTTAATTTGGTAAATTAGCAACATGGTAATAAAGAGATATAATCAATACTGTCCCAAATGCTTCTAATTCTGTGTCTTATGATGTTTATCCATCAGTTAAGGGTCGCGAACGAGCTTGGAGCAGGGAATGGAAAAGCTGCGAAATTTGATTATAAAGTTTCGGTTATTACATCTTTGATAATAGGGATATTTTTTTGTACCTTGATAATGATTTTTCATGAAAAATTAGCAATCATTTTCACCTCGAGCGACGTCGTCCTCCACCCAGTTGATAACCTAGCAGTCCTCTTGGCTTGCACCATTCTCCTCAACAGCATTCAACCTGTTCTCTCGGGTACATCCCCACTTCAATTTTGTATCCCATCTGTATAACTCCTCTTACGATGAACTCAAAATACAGACAGTTCAATTTTAGTTAATGTTGTAACGTCGCTTCATCAGGGGTATCCGTTGGCTCAGGATGGCAAGCCTCGGTAGCTTACATTAACATCGGCTGCTATTATATCATCAGAATTCCGCTTGGAGTGGCTCTTGTATGGGTTTTCCATCTTGGTGTTCGAGTATGTGTCCAAAACTTTACTTTCTTTTTCTTTCCCAACCACACCAGTGAATGTTATAACAAGACCCATTTTTTGCTTCTTTTTTTATTCCTGTAGACAGTGATCTAACTAAATGCGAAAACTTGCAGGGTATATGGAATGGGATGATAGGTGGTACAACTATTCAAACACTGGCATTGATCATAATCACGATTAGATGTGATTGGGATATGCAGGTAATAAAATCCTCCTTCTAAATTATACTGTGTATTACCATTCTCTTACTTTTAATCTTATATTTTCTCTATTCTTGAATTTGAAGGCTCAAAAGGCAAGCTCACGAGTGAATATGTTGTCAAATTCATCAGGAAATCCATAAAACAGTGTTGCTAACTTAGCCAAACTGTACCACCTTATTATAAGCATTGTTTTTTTGATCAGTAAAGAATTTTGGTGCCGACGAGTTTCGAACTCAAGTCATTGATATCATCGAAACTTATTGCAAGCATTGTTGTAGCTGATGTTAGGCTAAGGTCCCCGTAATTCTAATTTTTAGTGTACTTGTTATGGGAATCACTTTCTGGCAACCACTATAGTCGTAATAAGTAGCAGCGTTATTACATAAACGATTTTTGGATTTCTTCGGGGTTTTTTTTTTGAGTGTTTTGTATACAAGACGTAGAAGTGTTTTACTTCTCCAAAAGAACTTTTTATTTTAAGAAACGATTCTAATAGCCTGTTTGGATACCACTTAAGAAGTTGTGTTTTGATTTCAAGAAACAAAAATATCAGAAGTTAGTTTGAGTTTACAATTTTAGAATGAATTCTAAGAACAGAAAACTTAACTTCACAAAATGTTTTTGTTTTATTGAGATTGACTTCTACATATGGTATCCCTTCCTTCTAGTTTTGTTGATTTATAATTAAGTCGGAAAATAACTTCTTGAAGCCAAGTCGGAGTGTATGACCATGTGATTAGTTTTTTCCCATCGGATGGGGAACACCTATTTCCGGTATTGTTAACAAACACAGTAAATTTTTGAACAGTTTAGTGTAGGTAATAGAATTTAAAAGTAAAAGTATTTAAGAGATATTAGATATTTGGATTACCAAGTAATTCAATTCCCCCAACCAAACACTATTTTTTATATTAGGGAATCCGTTTCTTAGAATTCAATTCTAAGAATTGGATTACCCCGTAATCCAAATCCTAGGCTCCTAATTACCCGAACCAAACGTCCTATAAAAATATTAACTCTTTGATCATTGACGTTAACTCTTTGGTCATTGACGGGGTTATGTGTCATAATAAAGAGGCGATAAATGAGGACACAAAGAGATATCACTGAGAGTTATTCGAAGATAATATTCCTACAAGGTTCTTTACATCAACTTTACTTAAGATAATATTCCTACAAGGTTCTTTACATCAACTTTACTTTGCGCGCGCACCCCCGTCCCCCTCCCAGTCACCATAAATCTCCATTAACCTACATAAACTTTTGTACTTTCAGTATGCTTGCTATTGGTAGCAGTAGTGGGACCAACGCTATAAAAAATTATTTTGTCCTTGAAAATAGTTTTTAAATCACTGAAACCAAACGTGAGAAACCAATTGAGAAGCAAGCAACGGAAACAAAGATTTCATTTAACCAATATAGCTGACAATCTATTTTATATTTATTATCATTTTTTTAAAGTGTTTATATATAATATTATATATTTATACAACTCTATAGTGAGTGTGATTTTTCATTTAACTACAGGAAATTGAAGTCCGGGGGAGCAGTTAAGTTATCCGTTAGATTCTTAACGCAAGTGTATGATATGTACGTAAGGAAGGTGGGGAATGTATATATAGTGGGTGAAGTACAAACATGATTAATTTAACTTTGTTTCTTTACTTGTAAATTTTCAAAATTGATTTATCAAGAGATGTTGCATAAGTATTCTAAAATCTAGCAAGAATAAGGGTAGTTGTAGTACTACTTTGAGTAACAGATTTCAAATCTAGACTTACCAATTATCCTTAAGTACTGATGTTGGCAATGTCATGAACTACTTATTGATTTCAATGGTTAGTATAATTTTTCAAAAGTATTTCTTTAAAAGATTTTCTTTCTTCAACACTTTAAACAATACGTAATCGCTGTAGTTGGTTCTAATTGTTAATCTACTAACTGATATTGGTATTTTCATTATACACTGCAGTTGTTAATTGAGACCCTTTCTGAGACGGGTGCGGGGTGAAGCTCCGCCTCACTAATTGGGGGTCAATTTTCATCGTACCCAGTGCGTATCACGGGTTAAGTATTATTTTACTTTTAACATTTCTTAGTTGTATTCATGTTAACTTAAAATTATCGGCTATTTAATAAGGTCTACATGTATTAGCTTTTTTTAGTTGCATAGATTTTATTTTAATTATTAATCAATTGGATACTAATTATACAGTAGTTTACCAGAATTCTCAAAAGGATGGGTGCATGGGAAGCCCCTCCTTAATGGACATGAGAAAACAATGTAAACCATTTGCATCAGACCGGGACTAAAAAGTATAAACCAGATGCAAGGCCTACATGATTGTGGTACCAAAATAATCTAAAAAACTACATAATAAGAACCTTCCACATGCCCATACCTAGTGCGTAGCACGTGCACAAATCTAGTTCTTACTTTACTTCCATTACACTTTCCATATATAATAGTTTAGGTCCTTATTTCACTTTCCACTTCACTTTCGATAACCGTCTACGACCCTATCACAGATTTAATAATAACTCATTAACTCAGAACCTTAATCTACAATAAAGAATACTTAAAAGAAAAAAAGTACGAGGGTGATTTTACTGTCGGTTCTTTTAGCGGATGTGTTATTTATGTGGATAAATTAAGACCTACTCCAATTATTAGAGACCTATTCAGTAAGTTAAAATAGAGTCATTTTATGGTGATTAAAAAAACCATTTATTCACCTATTTTTGTTAATAGCTAATGTATCCATAATTAATTAGTAATATTAATCATATTAGTTATTAATTAACTGTGTTAGTTATGAAATCAATTAATGTTAATGAAACTTCAAAACATGAAAAAAATTGAGAAATTTTAATATTTTTTTTCAAGAACATAAAACCAAAATTGATGAACACGATAGCACATGTATGCTGATTCTGGGTTGGTGTTCTTCAATCACGAAAAACACTAGGAATAGGTGGAAATTTCTTTATAAATGCTGATTGTGTTAATCGGCCGGTGTGGATGTTTTTATTAACCGATTGTTCTACACTTTTATAACCAAGAATTCCATTCATAGTTTTAGGAAATTAGCGCATTACATAGTTTAGGAAATTATCTCACTACATAATTTAGTACACATAATCTTGAATCTCGTATATTAATACATCGTTATTCAACCTCCGAGCATGTTTGTTCAACACGCTATATTCCCTCACATGCATGAACATTCTTTCCCAATTTCGTATTCGCCACATGCTATGAAATCGTTCAGACTGAAATTAAATAAATTAAAGGTTAGCATGCAAACATCAAACGGTGAGATAGGATAAACATGTCGAACTAATAAATTTATCTCTACGAGAAGCTTGGGGATGATGGTTGGTAACCATTTTTTCTAACTTATGGAATTCTCACATATCCCTTTTGACGTTGTTGAATCTTCTAAGTCTCTGAATTTGTGATGTTTAGGATTCCCAATGCGATCATAAAAGAATTCTTTAGCTCTCTTCCAAGACATAGAATAAATTTTATTCGGACGTTCGTGGAAGACGTGAACGAACGATTTAACGAGCTTCGTATCTTTTTCCGATTCCCATGCCATTTTTACAGCTCTATTTGAGTAGTGGATGAAGTAGAATTCGATAAGGGGTGCAAGTTTGGAGGAAATTGGATTTGGAAAAAAGGTCCTCATTATATATATGAATATCCAAATTACTAGTTTTTTAGAAAAATTCCAAATATGGGTGAAATAGCTTGTCACAATCCATCGATATATATGTCCATGTTGACCGATTGTACCTTAAAAAAATATTGAAAAAAATGGCTTGTTACAATTGGTCGATATATATATCTACATTGACCGATTTCAAGCTAAATGAAAGCCAGAAAATTGGCTTTTCCCGTAACAATAATCGGCCGATATGGATGGTTTCCCACAACAACCAATTGTATACTAAAAATCCAATAGATTTCTCAGACCCCGGAATCGGTCTATATAAATGTATATATCAACTGCTTCTGTAAGCCTAACAAAATTTTGGCATGTTTGCCCCAGAATTGGTTGATACTTATGGCCATATCGACCGATTGTAAACTTCTAATTTCTTCCAAAAACTATAACGGGCAATATACGTATCCATGTCGACCGATTGTATCTTTAAAAAATGCCAGAACACCTAAATTTTTAGTCCAAATTGTTGTTATTTTGTCGCGTCTTAGCCAAACAAACAATTTTAAAACTAACCAAATTCATTCATTCATAAGCTAATCAAACTAACATGTTTTAATTCGAAAATAACAAAGTTAAAGATATAAGTTTTGAATCCATAGTACAAGAATCCATTAATTTACTTCCATAGTCAACATCAACACCTCGCTCACCATGACCACGACCACCTCGGCCTCGTTTTTTCGGTCGTTCTGGAGCACCATCATTATCTTCGCTCTTATTGTCCATCTCTGCCTTGGCCCCTAGTACTTCTATCCCTCTAGTTTTTCTCTTTAGCCCTGTCTCTACCGTTTCCCCATACATAGAACCAGCTTGTTTATCTTCCAGAGTGTTGTATTCTACGATCTTCCTTTCATTCTCCTCAATATTTTCTCGTATTCTCAAATAGGTTTTTTCTTTGCTGATCGGATACGTGATTCGTCTTCCTCATTTTCATTTCAAATAACAAATATTTAACAAGTCATGCCAAAAACTTAACAAACTATAAGAGACTAGACTACGTACCAGAATATCGAGAGCTCTATTTCGGTCCTTGATTAAGGCCTCTCGTCTATTCGTATCACAAGAGTATGCAAAACGTTGAGGTACAACACCATCTAATCTGGAGATACCTCATCATTTAAGTTCAGAGACCTATCCATTTGAACTATGGGTACCTCCTTTGTTCCCAATCCTCAGATGATGGTAAAGGATCATGAACAACCACAATTTCGTTATCAAGGGACTTACATGCTTACTATTCAATATATACTTTTGTTGAAAAAAAGTCCATGAGGATCTCTTATACACCATCATATTTTTTCGCCACTCTTGTCAGGTTGTAAAGTACATGGCCTTTGGGGTGTAACAGAGGTCCAAAAATATGTTGTTACTCGCACCCACCATTCTTATTTCCGCTACATCTTGCTTGTAGGGGTCAAAGACAACGTATGTCGTTGTCAAGTTGTCCAATTGTTGTCTCAAATCAAGAAAAATTCTTCTAAATGATTATTGGTTTCCAAAACAAGCACCATCCCACTTCTTATTCTCATGGACTATTCTAGCAAACTTTGGGAAGTGCAATGATATCCACACCTGTATCAACATAAGATTCTAGGTAAGAAAAGCAAAGGGTAAGATAAACAAAATATAATAACTGCACCAACTGAATTACCTAGAGAAAAGCCACATTCTTCCGACTTGGTTCCTGTTTTTAGTACCTAAAAATTGATTCTAGGAAAAACAACGTACTATTGAAGTACTTTCTTTAGATTCGGAAATCAAAATCATACATGGCAAGTCTAAACCACAAAAGTAGCCATTCCGCCCTGCTTCGGTCACAAGGAGAGAAAATGGGTTGATCTTAGGGGAGGGAAACATAGAAAGTTGAAGGAATTTGTGTGTTGAATTATGTGTAGAGATAAGGAATAACACAGTTGTGAGAATGATCATCTTGTTCTGTTTTTAAAATGGTCTAAGTAGCCTATTTATAATAGTTTGTAACACACATTTTCTTTGTAAAATAGTGGAGTTAGTGGAGAGATGGAGAATGTGGGGATAATGGTGTAACCGCCCACTATGTCTTGGGAAATTGTTGTAAGACCATTATCCATTAAATGCTTCAGCCTTACCACTATTTTATAACTTTCTCATCATGGGGTGTTGCCACACCGCATGTTGATGTAACCACCAGACCAAAACCCCATGAATAATCCCCCCATGTAATATAAATTTATTTCTCGTAGGAATTATTAGAGTCATGAACTCAAAGCATGTAAGTAAGATAGTGCTATTAATGAGCTTGTGAGGATGATGCTAGCACAAGCAAGGGTAAAAAAATGCGCGGAAGTAGGAAGAGGGGAAATCTAGCGCTAGCACTATCGCTAGATTTATTGCTAACAGAGCCAAGCTTGGCGCTGGCTAGCGCTAGTACCGCTAGGGCCTGTTTGGCGCGTGATTATGTTGGCTTTGTTGACTTTTTTTTCCCTTTGTTGAGTTTTTTGACCTTTGGCACAGATGTATGCTACTCATTTGTGTTAATAATGTGGCTAGGACTTGCTAAGGATGGCACTTGATAGTACCATGGTTATTGCCTATGCGCCACTATATTTGGCATTCATTAATGTCGCGACCATAACTATAGCCTATTTAGGGTTTCTCAGTTTTGTGAGAATTACTCGAGAGACCTGCTTTCACCCTAAAAGAATGTATTCCTACATTTCATTATCTGACCCGGCCGCCGCCTGACCTGAAACAGGACTCAAGTGATATCTGGACGGATACCAAGAAAGATAGTGTCCAGTCAAAGCATTATCATTTATACTTAACTTTTATGCAGTGCATACAGAATATTTTTAAGAGATTCAGCTGTGGAAGTTTGCAACTTGAGACAATGGTTGATGCGACTCTGTAATTTGAAGGCTTCATAGATGTTGAAGGTTTCATGGATGGTGAGTTTCTGTTGGTGTGAGGTTTTGAAAAAACCGGGTTTCTAAGAGATGTGGAGGCTCTAATTGAACAAAGAAGACTCACCAAATCGAAACCCTAAAATTTCAGATTCCATATACTTTACAGTCATAGCCATGTTTATGAAGAAGATGAATTCCTGACAGCAGCTTGTAATCCCATATTCAATATGTTGAGAGAGGAAGCATGAATCTGAAGTAGTCAGGCATGTCGAGTATTCATTGTGCTTGAGATGGCTGTGACTACTTCGTTACCAGTGACAGTTGAGATCATGGCCACGAGTACTATCTTTTTAGGTCTTTCTTGGAGTACGAAGGGGATTGATGGTGTCACCTTGAGAATTCTGAATTCAGAGTGAATTCCATAGTTGACAAGTATGATTGAAATCAGCAGCAACAACAACAGAGGCGAAGTCCCCATGCTTGTCAGGATGATCTGGGAAGAAGGTCTTGTTGCTAATAACGTTGTTGATCAAATCCTCTGGTTTGAAGGAGGTAACTGCGATAAAATTTTAAAACCGAAGAAGTTTCCAATCCCCAGATGTAGCTACTTTGACCTTCTACTGGACGAGAGATGATTTGATAGTATTACCATGAGTCCATGCTTCTAGGATTCGATCAGGAAAGGGAAGACAAAAAGGTTGATGTCTCCCTTTGTTGTTGTTGTCTTTGTCACGTCGAGGCTGGAGTAAGAATTTGAACTAAAATTGAAGCCCTTGGTGGAGTCTAGTAGTTGAGTCGCAACTGGGATGGTTTCTGAACTCATGCATTGACTGAATGAAATTGTGACTTATCCTGACCCTTTAGCTCGTAAGATTATTTTACCCTTCTGATAGTGATGATGTCATGCTTGGAATGTTCACACAGGAAAAGTTCTCTGGATACGTCGAGGGTGAAGAGGATGAGCTGGGAGTTGTCTTGTTACCGACGTGGTACTACGGCTGTCTTCAAAGACCATGTTCCAGGAGGTATCTCTTAAGATATCCATTGAATCCTTGATTTTTGTAGGGGATGGGCTACGGTGAGCAGTCCCCTTTCACACTTCTCTTTGATTCTTAAAGTTATATTTTCTGGAATAGGCTTGGGATGCGTTTCAGCCTCGTTGTGGGTCGCAGGATCCTATCATATCTGACGACGTAGTTGGGAGATATGAATACACCTTTGTGGCATGTCTTTGGAGAGTAAAGGGTCTTGTCAAGTTTGTGATTTTCTGGTTGACCATCCCTTATAGGCTTGAGAGGTTCTTGATAACGAGGGGGATCTTGTGCAAGTCTTCAGTCCCCAAGTGTGGTTCTTGCGATCCTTCAAATGCAGTTTGTTGAAGTTGGTGCTCCAAGTGGTGCTGTTGCATAAAATGGCAATACGATGAAAACTGCACCAATTGAGTATCCGAACGCTGGAGTTGACTTTGACAGGACCCAACTCTTGGAGGAAGATGAGATGGCTAAGATTGTTGTTGGACGGTTTTGTTGTCATATGAGAGCCATTCAGGAGAACTTGAAGGAAGTAAGTGCTTCTTCGACTTAGAAGCTGAAAGACTATCCCGAGAGTTGAGGCTTGCAACTGAAGACCTTGCATAAGTGTAGAGAGAATATGCTAATGGTCCTGAACTAGTCTTCAAAGATTCTTTCTAAATATTATGTTTTGAGGGTTTTTATGTTTTGCTGAGATGCCCGGATTTTCTGTGGTTTTATAATGGGATTTTGAGCAGGTAGATTTTGAATTGTTTGCAAAGGATTTTCTAGAAAGCAAAATAATACTTTGTTTAATAAATTGAAATCCTAAGTATGAATGTAAGGTATTGCAATCATTTTGGAGGAATTACAGATATTGCACGAAAAAGGAAAATATTGTTAGGGGTGGTGAAGTGCTTAATCCCTGACATCCTTGTCAGGGGTGGTGGAGTGCTTAATGATCGTTCAGAAAAGTGGTAAAAATAGTTCTTTCACTGAGACTTGTGAAGATTCGTTTTAGACCTAATTTTGATTTAACTAGAAAATAAGTAAAAGATTTTAATAATATTGGGAAGAACTGGAACTCAGGATTCTACCAAAATCACTTCTGATTGATTTCTACAACGATTCTTTAACAATTATAACTCTTTTATTGACTATGTTTCTTTGCCAAAAGTAGATTTCTAAAACATTAACTGTAAATCACAAGCATGAAGCATCAAAAGCTCTTAATTCCCAGCATACATCATCAAACAAAATCACAACTAATTAAGAAAAATCATAAATCAATTAAAGTCAATGCAAAAGTCATTAGTTACTATTCATTCATGAAATATGGCTTCCTCCATTGTCCCAGTGGTTGGGTTTATGTCATCATGCTTAAAAAACTTTCAAAAGATTGGTACATGGCTCAAAAGTGCTTGAGAAGAAGAAAAGATGCTAAAAATAATAAAACAGGAAATCTGCAACGTTTTCTGGGAGTTACAGATTAACTGTTGCAATGGAGCTTCAGGATAAATATTGTAAAGCGAAGATAAACGTTGCAGATCGGTTGAAGGAACCATTGCAGCTGAAGATAAACGTTGCAAAGCTGAAGATAAAAGTTGTTGTTTAGTTGAAGAAATCGTCGCGTTATCCTTGTTCTTCACTAGCAGCAGCAGCACTTTCGTTTTTCTCCTGTATTCTTCCCGAGCCTCCCCACCTGATTTTTCTTCCTCTTCTTTACTATTTATAGGTCTTAGATAGTATCCTCCTTATTCCTTAATAGATTAGAACTCAAATAACTCTCCAAAAACGAATGAAACTCGTGTAAATCCAAATCAGGGAGTAAACCCTTTTCTGACTGTAAATGGGATTTTGAACTTGTTTTTCGGCCTGAAATAGCTCATGTTGACGTGTTTAAACACATTTTTATTGTTTCTTCAAGTTGATATGGCCGAAACATCCTTTTAATCCATGAATCCCGCTCCCTAAACCAATTCAAAAACTTTCACGCGTAAATTTCTTTTCCCACCAACTTTGGATTTTTGAAATAAAAAGGGGGTGCCTCTAATCCAAAAGTGGGGTGCCCTTAACAACTTTCCTTGGGTGCCTTTATTAATTTCCTCTGGGTTCCTTTATCAATTTTTTGAGCCAGTTTTTCAACAAATGTTTATTTCCAAAAACACCTACAAACACATAAAATAACACAATAATTACCAAATTGAGCACTAACAAAATTGATAATTGCGGATAATTCAGACACAAAAATGTGTCTATCAAATACCCCTAAACTTATTATTTGCTAGTCCTCGAGCAAATCTAATATAAAAATAAAATAATAATCCTAACTCAATTTTGCAGGAATTGCGACTATATTTAGCATATGTAATAAACCTTTAAACGCATAGGTGTCCCTATCGGCCGAGTTATAGTCTCGTGTGGGTTTACAAGAGGTATACCTACAAAACCTCTACTCCAAACCCTATCTACCTGTGAACGATTGAGGGTAAACACTAAACAAGCTATTTAGTTGGCATATTAAATTCTTCGGCTATGGGAATCATTACCCTATATGAGTCCAATTGATGTACACGAGTTTGCACTCAGCATACTAAAATTCATATATAAAAAGTCAAAACTCTACTTAGATAGTTGTTCAACCACGATACTCAAAATCTATCAAAGTTCAATCACATGAAAAAGATTTAGAAGATGGATATGGAAATGATGAAGTTTGCGCATGTTGACTAAGGTGAACGGTGTTTCCCATATCTGTCTGAAGGTCAGTGCCAGGATGAATCCTAATTGATTGAGATACGCTCCCACTGGTCTTAATACTAATATTAATATCGACTCAACTGGTATATACAAGGGTCTCAACGACCGATTTATTGAAAATAAAACAATTATTTATATTATTAAATGTATTGACAACATGATTGGATCAAATTGAATCCAAGCGTATGTTTTTTATCAGCATCTTACATGATAGTTCTCATGGATCTTGCTTTCTACGCTTGCTTAGGCGATAGAGATAGGGAGAACACACACATATTGCTACTAAAGTTTCAATATCCGATTTTTTTTTTTTTAAATCAAACTCTAAATAATCTCAAACACTCTACTCCATCTTGGCGGCGTTAACAATTCGATATCGGTGCCCAACTAAATCACTTAGAGCAACACAAAATTGCAAAAATTAAAACAGAAGGTGATATTGTCGAGATAGATTCCGAGATATGGCAACGACTATCATGTTATTTTTAACACCTGAGCTAGGTATCCTTTTATGAATACACTGGCACACCAATTCCTATAAAAAAAGAGCTAAGTTTCCATCTACCTGGAATGGTTAGTGTCATCCTGAATTGTTCACAAGTTTATAGACTCTGGAGTTTCATATTTCAACTTAAAAGTCTCTCCCTTACCCCCAAACTTAAATATAACATTTTCCTCAATGTTCTAAAGATGAATGATTAAATACATGAACAAGGAGAAACCGTTACCAATCGAAGGAGTTAAGGAAAGATATTACCGTGTCGCAAGAGCATGGGTTACCTCCCAAGAAGTGCTAAGTTTAAAGTCTTCATCCAGACTTTGGAAAGAACTAGTCACCTCATAAAATCATATAGCAATAGTCGGAAGAACTGTGGATCATCTGAATAAAATAATGCTATCCAAAATAGAAGAAAACTGCAGCAGGCCCAGAAAGTGAACAAACAAAGTACAACCTTATCCCTATCTAGTGTCTTGTTTAAGACAACTAAATCTAGTTGAGGTTCAGGCTCTATAAAAGGGTCCCGATAAAATGTTTACATGGGCTGGATTTCCTCATTGGTAGGATCCAGAGAATCAGGTTGTAAAGTCCGGAGTAACTCAACTAAGAACTTAGAAGCACATAATAATAACCTGAATAATTGTGGTTCCTCAAAGTCAATCAGATTTGACTCACATATTTGACTACTATGAAAATGGTGATCATTCTTAAAAAATGTGTCGATTCTAATTCCATAAAATAATTAGGCTTAGTTTCAAAACTTAATAACTGACACATTTGAATTTCATACGTTCCCACATATGGAAGAAAATATTTGGTGGAAAAACAAAGTCAATCTTGGTATTATTTCCTAGGTAAACCACATCGACTATAGGATGAGTTTCTAACAACTGAACTTCTTTATGGACATCAACAGGCTCAGGGAATCTAGTTTGAAGATGATCTTGAAAAATGGTAGAGCCTACTATACTGAGCCTACTTCTTGTCAATCACCCGTCCGTACGCAACCAACATGAGACAGCCAACTTAATCAGCCACTGACTTTGTCTCTTGTCTCTTTCAGTACTTGTCCCCTTACTTTTTCTATTCCTGTCATGTACAGCGCCTGAAGCCCTAGCCAACCAGCCCTACTCCTCTACTTCTTTAATTTTCTGATCAACCGAGCCATTCGCTTGTCTTGTTTTGTACCGTCGGTGCCAAGTCAGCAGCCAATTCAATCCCTTTTGCCAATTATATTGTAATGTCAGGTTTTTAAGTATATAACCTATAAAAATATAAAATAATAATATTAACATAAAATTAAGTACTAACAAATATAAATTAGGTGGTAAATATATATAAATTAAGTGCCTATCAGTGCATATGTCAAGTCCCAAGTTAGGGACCTTTTTAAGAGTCAAAGGTAAAGCACATGGAGAATAATAGTTACCCCCAAACTTAGGGTTTTCAGTGTCTTAGATAGACTAGTCACAATTTCCTTAATTTCTAGATCGCCGGATTCCTGAAAATAGTCATTGCTTCTTCTAGGTTATAATCAGGTGGTGCATCCTCACTCATATTTAAAATCTCTACGAGTCTATCTTTGTTATCTAATACTATTGTTTCCAAATCATTGGACTCTAAAACAGTATTCTCAGGATAAATCTATTCCTCTAAACCATTATCGGCTTCAAAACAAGAAAATTCTACATCGTCTAAAATAGTGGTATCTCTAGTCAAATCCTCTTCTTTTTGAATAGGTGAATTAACATTATTTGGATTTGAACCAGAATTAACACTATCATCATGAAAATCAAACCCAAAGTGGGCTAGGCATTTCTCTAACGGATCTTTTAATAGAGTATTTGGTAATGACTCCTGAACTAATGTTCCTATCATGTTCAACTCTTTAATGCACATGTCATCTAGCGCAGGTGGTTACTTACTAATATTGAAAATAGTCAACTCAATAGTCATATTACAAAAACATAAGTTCATAATACCATTTCAACAGTTAATGATCGCATTAGATGTAGATAAAAACGGGCGACCTAATATCACAGGTATCTGATTCTCTGGGTCAGGAACAGGTTGGGTATCAAGGACAAAAAATCCACTGGATAAATAAACTTATCGATCTCAATAAGAACATCTTCTATGACACCATGAATTTTTTTACAGACCTATCAGCTAATTGCAGTGTCATCTGAGTAGGTTTCAAATCACCAAATCCTAGGTGGAGATACACATGGTACGGAAGTAAGTTCACATAACGCTTTCTTAACACGGTAGTACCTATTGTGCAAGAAATGGTTGGGGACTCTGGGTCTTTGTACTTAGGAGTTGTTGTTATTTTGGATAATTGAACTCACATGACTAGCTAAAAAAGGCTTTCTTTGGTACAGTAAGCTTTCTCTTTCGCGTACACATATCCTTAAGGAACTTGGCATAAGTAGGAATCTGCGTAATTGCATATAATAATGGAAGGTTGATAGTGACTTGCTTAAAAACCTCTAATATGTCGTTAAAGTTGGATTCCTTCTTTGTTGGTGCTAACAGTTGTGGGAACGAGGATCTGGGCACAAAATCTGGCTTATAAAGAACTGCACCGGGCTCTTTAAATACTTTATCAGTCTCTTCATCTACTGGCTCAGAAGGGTGAACTACAATATGTTCACTATCAGGCATGGTTACCTTGTTGTCTACCACTTTACCATTCCTAAGGGTTCTAATTGCATTCACATGATTTGATGATTTCTCACCAGATGATACTTCATGAACTCTTCTAGGATTGGGTTGGGTTTGAAACTCATTCAACTGACTAAACTGGGTTCGTAAATCGTAAATAGCATGAGAGTTATCCTGGATCATCTTTTTATTGTCTTCTAAATTTTGTTCAATCGATTGCTGAAACTTAGCAGTGTTCTGAAATAAAAGGGTGAGAGATTCTTCTAAACTCATGATCTTCTTATATGAATGGTTCTGAAATCTTGCTGGTCCTAAAAGATTCTTAGTAGAGCCAAACCTGGGGAACCTTAGAATTACTAGATTGACCTTGACTCTGGCCCTCAGACCAAGAAAGATTAGGATGGTTTCTCCAACCAGGGTTATAGGTTTCTGAATAAGGGTCAAACTTATGATGGTTATCAAATCTAGTGTTATTATAAAGAGCATGGGTGTGCTCTTCAACAGTCAGTCCTTCCCAAAATGACTTGGGCTCAATAACACAACTAGATTGACTCAGTTCTAAAGATTCTAACCTTTTTGATATAACTGTTATTTTGGCATCTAATTCAAAAGATCCTTCTACCCTATTGACATTTCCTCTACTTAGAAGAATTGTTTTCCGGGGCTCCCTACTATTTTCCCATTGGTGGGTTTTTTCGGCGATTTTATTCAAAAATATCATCGCATCATCGATAGTTTTATTTTCAAACTCACATGTGCATAACGATTCAACCATGGTTGTTGTCGAATAATCTAAATCCCCGTAGAGGATCTGAACTAGCCTTATTTTTCCTAAACCATGATGAGGACATTGTGATAATAAGTCATTGAACCTTTCCAAATACCTATACAAAAATTCTCCTTCTTGTTGAGCAAATATGCAAATCTGTTGCCTAATAGATGATGTTTGTGTCTAGAAAAAAAATCTGTAAAAAGGCAGATGTAAGTTGTTCATAGGTTTCAATGGACTCAGAAGTCAAACTGTATAGCCAAGATTTGGTTTTCTCTTAGTGAAAAAGTAAACAATCTAACTTTCAAGGTCCTTAATCCTGATGGTACAACATATTTCCTGAAAATCCCTAACATGGAAATAAGGGTTTTCATTTTCTTTCCCTAAGAAGTTTGGGAGCATCTCTATGGTCCCAGGTTTTAACTCATAGTTTGCTTCAGTTTTAGCTAACTTGATACATGATGAACGAGAAATCCTAGTCGGGTTCAACAAAGCTTTTAAAGTTGCCATTGCTGGCGCTATCAAAGGACTAGGAGTGACTTCTTCACACAGTGTCAAGTTGTCAAAATTGAAATTTCCAAAAACAGGGCCTTCAAAAGAAGAGTCTTCGAGGTCTTCGTTTCTAGGGACAGAACTACTAGGTTTGTCGCTAATCAAACGAACTAGAGTGTCTCTTTTCTAAGCTCGCTGAGTGATGATTTCGAGCGACCTTGGCATACACTAAAAAAAAATTAAAAAAAATCCTAATTGGAAGGGATTCTAAGCAATCACAAGCAAGGTTGACTCAAAACAGGATAAACTCAAAACAGATAAGCTCTAATTGGAAGGGATTCTAAGTCGAATAAAAACAGGATAAGCTTTAAGGAGCTTTGATAACCCTTCCTCTTTGACAACGTTTCCTTGGGTTACAAGGCGGCTCGAATCTACTTAAAATAATCTTCCTGAACTTTGAGTTAGGCTAACAGAGTAACCAATACAATTCTTTTGAATGACTTTTCAATAAGCTCGTTACCCTATCGGTCTCTTTCTAGTCAAATTTTAAGGTTGAGGTTCGCGTTTGGTAACGTGTTCCTAAAGCGGGCAAGAAGGAAACAGTGATGAAATACGAGTCCTTATCTTATATGGCCAGTCCTTGCCCTTTATTAGAAAACTAAATCCGTATTCAGGTCCTCAGCATATATGCATTACAAAGGCGTCAAGAAAAGCCACTGAAAGGGGATTCATGTGTGGTTAGAGTCTTACCTCCCGTTCCAGACGGGCGATGAACCATTGAGTCGACTTTAGGCCACCGACCCCTATGTCAGTGTACGAACCCGAGGGGCTGAGACAATATCGTAATTGTCGTCCTTCCATGTTGCAGTTTATATTCAATAATACCCTTCCGTGGGGTTTTAAAAAAATAAAATAATAATAATGTCCAAAAGACCCAAAAAAAATAAAGTCCAAAGAAAAAGTCCAAAAATAAAACTAACATTTCAAAAATAATTAAAGATTTCCGAATACAATTTTCAAAAAATAAAAATTAGAAAAACCCTTAAAATTAAAAAAAAATTAAACTTAACTAAAAAAATAAATAAAATAAATTATTCTTCTTTCTTCTTTCTTCTTTCTTTTTGATTTATCTTTGACTCCAAGTCTTTACTAATCAATATAATCTTTGGCTCCAATATCTTTTTGATCCAAAACCTGTAATACAAAGAAAAATACCAAAAAACGTAAAATAAAAAAAATAAAAATAAAAATCTAATTAAACTAACTTACCTAAAAAAATAACTAAAAACAAGTCCCCGACAGCGGCGCCCAAAACTTGATTATTTCATAAAAGTTATAAAAATAGTTCGTTCGCTGAGACTTGTGAAGATTCGTTTTAGACCTAATTTTGAATTAAACTAGAAAATAAGTAAAATATTTTAATATATTGGGAAGAACTGGAACTCAGGATTTCACCAAAATCACTTCTGATTGATTTCTACAATGATTTTTTTATTGTAGCTCTTTTATTGACTCTGTTTCTTTGCCAAAAGTAGATTTCTAAAACATTAACTGTAAATCACAAGCATGCCGCATCAAAAGCTCTTAAGTCTCAGCATACACTATCAAAACAAATCACAACTAAGTAAGAAAATAAATCAAATAAAAATCAATGCAAAAGTCATTCAGAATAAAAAATAGTTACTATTCATTCATGAAATATGGCTTCCTCCATTGTCCCAGTGGTTGGGTTTAGGTCATCATGCTTAAAAAACTTTCAAAAGATTGGTACATGGCTCAAAAGTGCTTGAGAAGAAGAAAAGATGCTAAAAATAATAAAACAGGAAATCTGCAACGTTTTCTGGGAGTTACAGATTAACTGTTGCAATGGAGCTTCAGGATAAATATTGTAAAACGAAGATAAACGTTGCATATTAGTTGAAGAAACCATTGCAGCTGAAGATAAACGTTGCAAAGCTGAAGATAAAAGTTGTTGTTTAGTTGAAGAAATCGTCGCGTTATTCTTGTTCTTCACTAGCAGCAGCAACACTTTCGTTTTTCTCCTGTTTTCTTCCCGAGCCTCCCCACCTTATTTTTCTTCCTCTTCTTTGCTATTTATAGGTCTTAGATAGTATCCTTATTATTCCTTAATAGATTAAGTCTCAAATAACTCTCCAAAACCGAATGAAACTCGTGTAAATCCAAATCAGGGAGTAAACCCTTTTTCAACTGTAAATGGGATTTTGAACTTGTTTTTCGGCCTGAAATAGCTCATGTTGACGTGTTTAAACACATTTTTATTGTTTCTTCAAGTTGATATGGCCGAAACAGCCTTTTAATCCATGAATCCCGCTCCCTAAACCAATTCAGAAACTTTCACGGGGTAAATTTCTTTTCCCGCCAACTATGGATTTTTGAAATAAAAAGGGGGTGCCTCTAATCCAAAAGTGGGGTGCCCTTAACAACTTTCCTTGGGTGCCTTTATTAATTTCCTCTGGGTTCCTTTATCAATTTTTTGAGCCAGTTTTTCAACAAATGGTTATTTCCAAAAATACCTACAAACACATAAAATAACACAATAAGTACCAAATTGAGCACTAACAAAATTGATAATTGCGGATAATTCAGACACAAAAATGTGTCTATCAAATACCCCCAAACTTATTATTTGGTAGTCTCGATCAAATCTAATATAAAAATAAAATAATAATCCTAACTAAATTTTGCAGGAATCGCGACTATATTTAGCATATGTAATAAGCCTTTAAACGCATAGGTATCCCTATCGGACGAGTTATAGTCTCGTGTGGGTTTACAAGAGGTATACCCACAAAACCTCTACTCCAAACCCTATCTACCTGTGAACGATTGAGGGTAAACACTAAACAAGCTCTATAGTTGGCATACTAAATTCTTCAGCTATGGGAATCATTACCCTATATGAGTCCAATTGATGTACACGAGTTTGCACTCAGCATACTAAAATTCATATATAAAAAGTCAAAACTCTACTTAGATAGTTGTTCAACCACGATACTCAGAATCTATCAAAGTTCAATCACATGAAAAGATTTAGAAGATGGATATGGAAATGATGAAGTTTGCGCATGTTGACTAAGTGAACGGTGTTTCCCATATCTGTCTGAAAGTCAATCATATTTGACTCACACGGTTGACTACTATGAAAATGGTGATCATTCTTAAAAAATGTGTCGATTCTAATTCCATAAAGTAATTATGCTTAGTTTCAAAACTTAATAACCGATACATTTGAAATTCATACGTTCCCACATATAGAAGAAAATATTTTTGTTGGAAAAACAAAGTCAATCTTGGTATTATTTCCTAGGTAAACCACATCGACCATAAGATGAGTTTCTAACAACTGAACTTCTTTATGGACATCAACAGGCTCCGGGAATCTAGTTTGAAGATGATCTTGAAAAATGGTAGAGGTGCATGATGGGATTTTAGATTACCCTATATAAATAACCGCAATCGCACGACGTCTAACTAGTAGACAACGGCAAGTACGGATCGAACCCACAGAGAGCTGGGAAATACTTCAATCAATATCTCAATTAACTAATCAGAAATAATATTTATGGATTTTTAGATTGATGAATAAAAGACTAAAACAAACTAAACTAATAAACTAACTCAAACGGGAGAGTTGGTAACCCGGGTTTTCAGTATCCACCACTATTTATATTTAATTACTGAAGTGAAACATAACTCATGAATATTTATTTATTGTTCGTTCTATCGACATCACCTATTATATGTATTAGAATCGCAAATATCACTGGGACGCCCTAAGCATGGCGCATCAAAAGCCCTAGTCTGAAGCATACACCATCTAATTGCGTTAGCGAGAAAATAATACGAAGCTAATTATAGGTTCATAAATAATATCTGGCTCTTCAAAGTATACCTCATCTAAGGATTTAACCAAAGCATGAAATATCTAAAAAGTAAACAAACATATTTGTTATCCTATTGATTCTGAGCATAGGTTACTGTACTGTACAGAACCGGTGAAACGACAACTAACTTAGATTTAATTCAATAAACAAATTCATGGAATTAATCTATTCAAATCATAATAGTCTATTACCAAATAATTCAATTCAATGATTTCTACAATGATTCTTTTACAATTATAGCTCTTTTATTGACTCTGTTTCTTTGCCAAAAGTAGATTTCTAAAACATTAACTGTAAATCACATGCATGGCGCATCAAAAGCTCTTAAGTCCCAGCATACACCTCCAAACAAAATCACAACTAATTAAGAAAAATCATAAATCAATTAAAAATCAATGCAAAAGTCATCAAGAATAAAAAACAGTTACCATTCATTCATGAAATGTGGCTTCCTCCATTGTCCATGTGGTTGAGTTTAGCTCATCATTCTCAAAACACTCTTAAAAGATTGGTACATGGCTCAATAGTGCTTGAGCAGATGAAAAGAAGCTAAAAATAATAAAACAGAAAATTTGTAACGTTTTCTGTAAGTTATAGATTAATTGTTGCAATAGAGCTTGAAGATAAATGTTACAAAGCGAAGATAAACGTTGCAGATCGGTTGAAGAAACCGTTGCAGCTGAAGATAAACGTTGCAAAGCTGAAGATAAACGTTGTTGTTCAGTTGAAGAAATCGTCGTTGTATCCTTGTTCTTCACTAGTAGCAGCAACACTTTCTTTTTTCTCCTGTTTTCTTCCCGAGTCTCCCCACCTGATTTTTCTTCCTCCTCTTTTCTATTTATAGTTCTTAGATAATATCCATATTATTCCTTAATAATTAGGACTCAAATAACTCTCCAAAGCCGAATGAAACTCGTTAAATCCAAATCAGGGAGTAAACCCTTTTCCGACTGTAAATGGGATTTTGAACTTGTTTTTCGGCCTGAAACAGCTCATGTTGACGTGTTTAAACACATCTTTATTGTTTTTTCAAGTTGATATGGACGAAACAACCTTTTAATCCATGAATCTCGCTCCCTAAACCAATTCAGAAACTTTCATGTGTAAGTTTCTTTTCCCGCCAACTTTGGATTTTTGAAATAAAAAGGGGGTGCCCCTAATCCAAAAGTGGGGTGCCTTTAAAAACTTTCCTTGGGTGCCTTTAGTAATTTCCTCGTATTTACCTTTATCAACTTTTTGAGCCAATTTTTTCACAAATGTTTCTTTCCCAAAAAATACGTACAAACACATAAAATAACACAATAAGTACCAAATTGAGAACACAATAGATAAATGCGGATAATTCATACAAAAAATGTGTCTATCACTTACCCTTGACAACTTTAAGCCCTTTATCATGTATGACTACCTTTATTGGCTTATCGGTATTGACAAGTTTGTAGTATCCACCCAGTATAGTTTTAATGAACATGGCTTTTCTCCAGGAGAGACAATAAATTCTCTGATTTGGAAAGGGTTGGTTTTTGGTATCTCAAGTTGATGACACAAGATAATTGAGTTATTTGTTTTAATATTCTCATTAGAGACGACCCTATTCATTCGATAAACTTTTAAAAAGGATCGGCTTCCCATTCCCATTGTCAAGGCACGGTGAGGTTGATACTCGAGTCGAGTCCTCAAGCCTTGATGGGACGTGTGACAATTGGTTATAAAGAAAGTTGCTGAACAAGACTTACTTGTAGGCAAAATCCATGGGAGTACGGTATCACCTTTCCTCTATGCAATCATTTAGCATCCAGATCCGTTATTTGGTGATGTTTGGAGGTGAGCAATCTTTAGGGTCTGCTAGCTTGTTGGCGCCTACAGGTGGGTCCCTTGGTGAAAATTTCTCCAGAGATGCGTCAAGCATTGCCTTGTTTCTGTGGATTCACAGATGTCCTAGAACCATGTTTACTTTGAGAGTAATGTAGCCATAGGCGTTCCCGGATTTTCCTTCGGAATTTTCAAACGCAGTTGGTCCGTGTGTAACCTCACGTCTGGAAATCCTGGAAGTTCTCAGGGATTTGACAGTGATGATGTTGTTATCTGCTCTGGCATCAATTAATGTTTTCCTAAACTCGACTCGTTTGATGCAGTGGTGAGAAGTTCCCAACCAAGCTTCTACTTGTTCTTGTTAATAGCGATCTCCGAAGCAAGCTTGAGCGGGACCATAAATTTTTCAGTAGAAAAGAGATGCTTACCAGAAACAACACGGTTGAGGGCTATGAATATATCCTTGCGCTGGGCTTTGGAAAATAGAGAATATCGCACACGCACTCCATCAAAGTCTGGACGGTTTGGTTGGTGGATTCTCCAGAAAGGTTGAAATTCCTGACAGGGAGTGGGTCTCTGTAAATACCCTCAGTCTTCAGTTGTAATTCTTTTGAATCTATCTTCTTCTTGAAGATACGCTTCAGACCGTTGCATTCACAGGTAGGATGGTTAGCGAACCCTATGAAAACGGCAATAATTCGGATCTGACATCTCTTGGGAAGTTGGTGGACGTCGTACCGGCGAAAACTTAATAACTCTATCTTGTATCCACATATCTAATAGTTCAACGACTTCTTCCATGAAGAATGAAAAATCTGGAAATATCGGGTTTGTCTTTGGTTGTTGCTCCAGCGGTTGTTGACGTGGAGCTTTGGATGAGCCTTGTTCTTGAGTTGGTGCCCGCATCAAAGGCTGGAGATGGAACTGAGGATGACGTAGGGCGCTTAGTCTGTGACACTTGTTGGGGTGCAACCTTCCTCTTGGATCCTTTGTTAGTGATAGCACTTACAGACGGTTTGAAAAAATATTTCTTGTTGACCAGTCGTCTATCTCCATTGTTGTTGTTGCAGCTTCTTTTTCTGACGGTCCTTGTTCTCTTCAACAGGGATAGAGCAGTTATCGCGGATCGCTGGATAGCCTCTTGGAGATCAGAGGAAGTCTGGGAATATAAGTTTTCCAACAAAGATTTGCAGACTGGAATTTTGAACTCATTCTAAGGATGTTGATTGCAGTGTGATAAATCCGACAAGTCTTCTTTTTTATCCCGAGGAGGTTTTTCCAAGTCTTCACAAGAAGTAAAGATAGGTTGATCTCTCATTTCCAGTTCTCGTTCAGCAGGATATGAACTTCTTCTTTGTCGTCATGGTCCAAGGCATGGAGCCTAAAAGAAAAATCAACACCATCTTGTTCTGGATTTTGATGATATCATCTTAATTTGTGATGATATCATTTGGAATTTTTATGAGATCATCTATAATGGTCGGCCTTTGAGCACCTACAGTTTCCAAGGGAGTTTGAGGAGGAAAGATGAATTTGGGAGTAACCTGAGGAATCCCGCCGGCGTTGTAATATATGGAATTTAGATTGGTTGCTAGACCTGAATTGATGTTAGTCTATGAACCATACCTAAGACCCACCTTGTTTTCAGACAATTAAAGAATTGATTTTCAGATGGTTGAAAAATTGGATTCATGACCGAGAAATTGATTTCCCACTGTTGTCGCCAATTGTTAGCACCTAAAAATTGATTCTAGGAAAACAATGTACTGTTGAAGTACTTTCTTTAGATTCGGAAATCAAAATCGTACAGGGCAAGCCTAAACTACGAAAGTAGCCGTTCCTCCCTACTTTGGTCACAAAGAGATAAAGTGGGTTGATCTTAGAGGAGGGAAACAGAGAAAGTTGAAGGAATTTTTGTGTTGAATTGTGTGTAAGGATGGAGAATAACAGAGCTGTGATAATGATCAGCTTATACTATTTTTGAAATGAGCTAAGTAGCCTATTTATAATAGTTTATAATACACATTTTCTTTGTAAGGTAGTTGAGGTAGTAGAGAGGTGGAGATATGGGGATAATGGTGTAACCGCCAACTATGTATTGGGAACTTTATGTAAGACTATTACACCATTAACTGCTCCAGCCTTACCACTAATTTTGTAACTTTCTCATCATGGTTGTTGCCACGCTACATGTTGTTGTAATCACCAGACCAAAACCCCATGAATAATCCCCCCATGTATATAATTTGATTTCTCGTAGGAATTAGTAGAGTCATGGACTCATAGCATGTAAATAAGATAATGTTATTAATGAGCTTGTGAGGATGATGCTTGCATAAGCAAGGGTAAAAAAAATAAGCGAAAGTAGGAAGAGGGGAAAGCTAGCGCTAGTGCTACTAGGCTAGTAGCGTTGTTGGCGTTGGTGCTAGCGTTAGCACCGCTAGGGCCTGTTTGGCGAGTGATTATGTTCGCTTTCGGAATTTTTGGCATTTGTTGGCTTTTTTGGCCTTTGGCACAGGTGTATGCTACTCATTTGTGTTAAGAATGTGGCTAGGACTTCCTAAGGATGACACTTGCTAGTACCATGGTTATTGCCTATGCGCCGCTAGCTTTGGCATTCATTAATGCCGTCACCATAAATATGGCCTATTTAGGGTTTCTCAGTCTTGTGAGATTTAATTGTTAGCATTTATGCTTAACTTTTATGCAGCTCGTACAAAACATTTTCAAGAGATTCATCTGTGGAAGTTTGCAACTTGAGACAATGCTTGATGCGACTCTGCAATTAGATGGTATTCATCTAGTTTGCGTTTTCGTTCAGATATTGCTTAGCCTTTATTCTGAATGTTCGCAGTTTTGAGTAATCAACGTATTCTGTTTTATACAAATAGTTTGCATGGATGCACATGAAATAACGAGGATTTAGTTAAGTATAGGTCTGAAATTTCTATGGTGCACATATATGCAAAAGAGCTACATGGATAATTTAGCCAGAAGCTGAATATCCCTTCTAGATTTTCTTGCAGAATGTAGGATAAGAGTAGTATTCATAATTCTGATGCTTTATCAGGAATTTTTATATTTATTTCATGCTTATGCATCTAGGCAAAAGTAATGAAACAACTTCAGGGCTAATTTAGCCAGGAGCTGAATGTCCCTTCTCAATTTTGTTGCAGAAGGAAAAAGCGATGTTACAATTTTCTTTTTTGTCAATGACTCACCATCAACACCTGTGTACCTTAGTATACTTTCTCATCTCGTTCAACAAGAATGAAAGGCACCCACATCCCCAAGAGTAGTCGTGTACTATGTTCAATGATTCCACTAACTAGATATAGTTGACGTTCACACGAGAACCAAAAACGTCGTTGAAGATAACATATCCCAAGATGTAGAGAATATATACGGTGGGTGTAGCATTGATACGGTCCTGATTCAGCTCATTTATTTATGAACTCCATTTTCCCCGAGAATTGGTCCCTCAAGTTCTTGATATATAATATTATCTGTTTTTGAACAACTACTAGCATCTCCGACTTAGTCGTGTTCTCATCCCAACCAAACACCTTCGAAGTGAAATTGTAAATTTTCTCCCAACTAAGTTTATTCACGTACTTGGCCCCCTTACGGATTTACCTCCGACAATGAGACCTCTAATCAACTGTACATCATTTGGAGTTATTATTATTTCTTTAAACAAAAAATGCAAAGCATCTGTATCGGCGTAATATCTCTCGCAAAAGGCATAAACAAGGGGTCTATCATATCCAACCAACGATGTCTTTGCTGCAGTCTAAAACCATGAAACATCAATGAGATGGACGACTTGAGGTGTTTCTTTAGAAAGTGGCCATAAAATACCTTTACGCACCGACGTGTTTTAGAAGATGCAAGGCATCAGTGTAATCCTAAATAATATATCAATACAAATTAGAAAGTGTATAATATCTTAAATAAAAGTAGATGATATAAAATAAGGTTGAGATAATTACTATGGTTGCACAGACGGTAGCATCCCAAGTGTGTTTGTACCCCCATAGAAGCTCTCCTCCATCGTCGGGTAATCCATAAATATAATCATTGGCACCGTGAGGTAACATCAACGATGAATATGACAAGTATCCTCATTTGTTTCTTTGTATATTTATCTTTCTCTCCTTGTTGTTTTTTATCTCCTCATTCTTCTTCATGACTCTCGTTTTATTCGTTATCACTTACTTCTTCACTTTGTGTAGATGGTGAGTTTTTGACAAGGGAGAAAATTGTAGTATTACCACTGCTCAGCTGCAGAGACATAAAATAAATCTATATATACACATTCTCACCCAGGATCAGAATTATGGATACGTACTTTTATCTTATATTCCGGAAGAGAATTGAGAATGCGTATTCAGCTCATGACTATATTTATCCTGTAGCTCTTGTATATATATATGCTCCCGAAAAATATAGGGCTTTACTTGGATAAACCCTCGTTATTTCATGTGCGTCCATTCAAACCATCTGCATTAATCAGAACACGCTGATTATGCAGAATTAAGAACATTCAAAGTGAGCCTCTATGCTATCCTTGAATGAGGACACCTATTAGATGCATACCATCTAAACATAGAGTCGTATCGAGCGTCGCCTCAAGTCGCAAACTTCCACGAATGAATTCCTTGAATATATTTTGTAGGCACTACGAAAAAGCCAAGCATAATGCCAACACTAAACCTCATGAGATTGAGAAGGTCTAAGCATGCCATGGCTAAGGATGCAGCACCGTGCCAGTGCTAGCAACGCATAGGCCATAGCCATGGCACTAATAAGTGCTATCTCTAACAACACATAGGTCACGGCCACGATACTGGCAAGTGTTAGCACAGCAGCGTATAGGCCACGACCGCAACACTGGCAAGTTCTAGCGCTAGAAGCGTAAGCCACAAGCCATAACACTAGCAAGTGCTAGCGCTAGCGCATGGGCCATGGTCGTTGCATTAACAAGTGCCAACGCTAGCAGCATGGTCCATGGCTGCAGCGCTAGCACCATAGGCCACGACACTGGCAAGTGCTAGCGCTAGTGCGTATGCCATGGATATGGCGCTAGTAAGTGCCAACACTAGCAGCATGGACCATGGCCGTGGAACTAGCAGAATGGGCCATGGTCGCGACACTAGCAGCATAGGACATGACGGTGGCAACTGCTAGCACTAGTGCATGGTCCATGGCCGCAGCACTATAAGAGCCAACGCTGCAACACTGACAGCACCAGCGCCATCACCTCGCTAGCGCCAGCCCCATCACTTTGCCAATGATAGTATCTTGTTAGCATGCCTGAATATCAATGCTTGCAGATCCTAGGCCATAGCCACGACACTAGCATGTGCTAGCAACACTACAATCACGCCTATAGACCTCGCATGCGCCATTGTTGCTAGCACAACTTGCATGTTGAAAATATGCTACAAATATGCTAATGTCATGATGTGTTGGCATAAACTTAATGGTAGTGTCATCTTACGACAAATGCCTAATTACTCACATGTTTTGAGTCTAATAGTCCATGACTCCACTAACTTCTACAAGAAATCATAACATGTCACATGGGCAGATTCTTCATGGGGTTTTGGTCTGGTGGTTTATAGCAACATGCGGTGTGGCAACACCCCATGATGGGAAAGTTACAAGTAGTGGTGACGGTTATAGAAGTTAAAGAGATGATGGAGCAATGGTTTACAAGTTTCCAGAAACTTCCCAAGCATAATAGACGTGTCTATAACATTACCTCCATGATATCCATCTCTCCATCTCCGCTCTACCTCCACTACTTACGAGAAAAGAAGTGTGTATTCCTAACTACTATAAATAGGCTACTTAGCATATTCAGAAAAACAGAACAAGCCGATCAATCTCACAAGCTCTGTTATTGTCCATAATTCAACACCTTTACACACAATACATCAGCACCGATTTCCTCAACTTTCCCTGCTTCCCTCCCCTAAGATCAACCCATCTTCTCTCTTTATAGCTGAAGCAAAACGTGAACAACCATCTTCTTGGCTTGGACTCGTTTTGTACGATTTTGATCCTCGAACCTAAAGAAAGTAATTCTATAGTATACTGTTTTTCCTGAGGTAATTTTTAGGTACTAACAATTGGCAACCACATCGGGAGATCAACCTCTCGGCTACAAATTCAATTCTTTAATTGTCTGAAAAAATGGTGGATCGTAGGTCAGGTTCAGTAACGAATCCTAATTCATCTTCAACAACCACTCCTAACCAAAGTAGTTAATATCGTGTATCGGTATCGTTTCAACGAGGTGCGATACACTTAGACAAATGATTATATCAGGTTTTATCGGCGATACACAATTAACTTTTTAATTTTATGATTTATAGGTAGATGTGCATTATGTTACTCAAAGTTTTAATGGAAGGCATTTATAATGTAAAGACTCAATTAAACTTACTCTATAACCTAACATCCCCAAACATAGAATTTATATGGGAAGAAAAATTAAAACAAATAGACAAAAAAAAATATTGTTAATAAATACATTTGTATCCTTACCGATATTATCGGCCCGATACGAGCAATATAATCTGAATATTGATGTATCGCCGATATTTTGCGTATAGTCTAGGTTAAAGACCGATACACGATAAATTCCGATATTGTCGGCCGATACGAACGATATTAACTACAGTGCTCCTGACCCCGGCAACACCAGTTGTGGAACTCCAGAGGCCATTCCTGAAAACACCACCACTGAAAATACCAACACTCCTTTCCATACCACTGAAGGTGTCAGAAACAAGGAGCAGGCACCACCAACCATAGCTGATTTGATGAAGCGGCAAGAAACCTTGGTTGAAACTCAAATAACTATGGCTACTACCTAGAAGGAGGTTCTCACCTACCTTAATACCCTAACAGAACAGTTATCACCGGAGCAACGTCATTGTCAAATGGAGCAAGCTAAGAACGCATTCAAAGTTTTCGGTGGATCCAGCACATCAAGAGCTAACGCCCAGGAAGATAATGAGGTACGTGTTGTCATCGACCGTGTACCAGAGAGGAGTCAACAACAACAAAACTTTCTGCCTCGTGAAAACCTGGAAAGGCTTCTGCGAAACAGTATAAAAGAATACTCATCTTCATTCCATCAGCACCAACCCCCTTACTCAGCAGAGATTCAGAGGATCTCACTACCAAAAAGATATTCGTCTCCTCCATTCTCATTGTATGATGGCACCGGAAATGCTCGAGAACATGTTGAGAACATGAATATAATCAAGTGTTTTGACTCAAAAAATTCTCCAAATCTCTTACGGGGAGAGCTTACACCTAGTACAATAACATCGCTCCCAATATCATCTCTAGTTGGTCTCAGATGGTCAATGTTTTTTAAAAAAAGTATTTCTTTGTCTCTGAGGAAATCATTCTTTCAAACTTGGGAAGAATGTTCTAGAGGAACAACGAGCATCCCAACGAATATGTAAAGAGGTTCAGGA
>JAJJMC010000373.1:1601133-1611539 GCA_023531435.1 Papaver californicum | reverse complement strand
CTAGAGGAACAACGAGCATCCCAACGAATATGTAAAGAGGTTCAGGATACAAGCTCTCGACTTCCACGACTAGAAGGTAACTGAGCAACAGTTGGTGGAGCTTTGTATTGACGGTATGATTCCTGTTTATCACGCCTTGTTAGAAAATTTAATATTTCCAACCTTCTCTGAGCTACACGAGGCCTCCAAGAGATCAGCAACAAATGCTTCTTCCTTGTTCGAAAAGACAAGGCCCGCCAGAGAAGAAAGCCGTGGAGAAACCCATGGGAGTAGACGCATGCACAACAAACAATACTCTGTCCAACTTTCCATAGATGTTGTCACTGACGAAGGGACCAAGAGAAAGGAAGCACCTCAATCGGCATCGCATACTAAGCGCCCTGCGTCGACCCCGAAGATGACGCTAACACCAATTCAAGGACGAGGCTCATCAAAGTCTACGCATCAACCGTGACATATCTAACGATACCAGATTTCCCCTTCCCCATGTAGAAAGTCCTCGAACTATTGGAAATGTGGTTACAAGATGGAACTATCAAGTTACCACCTGTACGACGCCTATCAACCGCTGAAGAGATGTCAGAGCCAAACTACCGTCGCTTCCACAGATTTGTCAACCATCCAACCCCAGTGAGTGCAATGGCCTGAAACGTATCTTCATAGAAAAGATTGACTCAGGAGAATTAGACTTGGGGACTGAAGGTGTTTACAAAGACCCCCTCTCTGTTAGGAGTTTCACCCTCTTTGGAGACTCTGTCAACAGAACCGTACAATCTATGATAGAGCGCATTTATAAGCTTCTTTACTTATCAAAATCACAACGTAAAGATATTTTCACCGCCCTTAATCGTGTCGTGTCGGGTAAGCGCTTACTCTTCGCCGAGAAAGCTACTATGCATCTTGAGCCTGCTGTAGAAAACATATCCATTAATCATAATGATAAGCCTGGTTGGGGACTTCTCACCACTGCCTGCTTCAAAGGTACCGAGTTTGAATAAACGCTAATCGACACGGGGAATGATGTCAACATTATCACCATTAAAACTCTGAAAGCTGTGGGAATTTCTAGGAACGAAGCTACATACTTACCAACTATAATCAAGGATTCTGAAAGGAAGTCTAGGAGCGCTTACAACTATATCGCTCTTGAGGTAAAAATGGGTGATTCCCAGACACAGGTAAAGGTTTACATTATCAAATAAGATCCAAGTTACGACATGGTTCTGGGACGCCCATGGGTGTGTAGCAACAAGATGGGATCAAGTGTATATCTTTACTGGCGCCAACACCTCCAAGACTCTCAAACAAACCATCAAATCCCGAGGACTACCTATCAGCCGAGTTCTGTCGTACAATAGATATAGATACGAAGCGGTTGTAGGAGAGGATGTGACACCATACGTTCGAAGGTTTTGCGCACAAGTAAGTCATATTCAACTAACTTTTTTGCAACCAGCAATCGCACGTCCCAACAAAGCTTGGGGACTTGACCCGGATATCAACCCTACTCTGACTTCACAATGTGAATTGGAAGATGATCCTTTTTAAAAGTTTATCAAATGGGTAGGGATTGTATCTGTTGAAGATAAGAAAATTAGTAACCCGGGTATTCAAGAGACATGTCATGAAATTAAGGTGCCTGAACCTAATTCCTTCCATTTCGGAGATACGGTCGGGAAAACCACCGCTTATTCTGAAGAAGAGCCATATCTCATTATTGAAACCTTGTTCGGCGGTTACTACAAACTTGTCAATACTGACATGCGTCTCAGAAATCTATAAAATTTAGAAAATCTAGAAAACCACAAACAACTATGTGTCTCAGAAATCTATAAAATTTAGAAAAATTAGAAAAATTCCTTAAAAACTCAGCACCTTCGGAGTATGCCTTCTCCACCTGACCAATAGTATCACTCTCACAAGCTTTAAATCCCGGTAGAGCCTCTCAACTTCACGTCTAGCTTTGGTGACCATCTCCAAGTTAGAAGACATGCCTCCCTCCTGCAAATTCCTTTCAATGACTTCTAAATGACGACGAAGCCATGTGACATTAAGCTCATCTCTTTCAGACTCATTCAAGGCATCCTTCCAGTCTTGAAATACGATCTCAAAGATTCTCTACGGGGAAGAAAAATCATCTCATGCACAATTGGCAGCAACGCAGACACATTCTTCTCCAGAGTAGGATAGTTTTCGGGGTTACCTACAAAGAATTGGCCAAACTTCTTCCATGCCTTGGTGTATAGCTTAGCATAGATGGACGAAACAGTAAAAACCCCAATGCCAACGTGTTCGGGTCGAATCCTATCAAAATTGAAATCAAAGTTAACTCCAGCATTCGGGTACTCAACCAGAACAGTCTCCATCACATCAACATTTTGTATAATAACACCACTCGGGGTTTTCTTCAAAAATCGCGTTAGGGAGGGGTTGCTCATGATTCTGAGTTAGAAAAGATATATCACCAACGTCAAGGTTCATGGTAATCTCCAATCATTCATCTTCAAGTTTATCTCTCTGTTATGATTCATCCCCCCCCCCTATCCCCCCCCCTAAAAATATAGACATTATAAATATAATGAGTTAAAACATCTCAAGCACAAGTCATGAAATACATAAAATATATTTATTAGCAACATAAACATTCGTTACAAAGTGTTTTGGGTCATGGCATATGGTTTAGAAAGGTTATGGGTCGTGTTGTAAAAATGTTGTCAGAAACGTTTTTACATTGTCCGCCAGAAGAACTGAAACTGGCGCTGATTGGTAAGGAATCTGGGGGTGGCTATATACCAAATGATTTTTATGGATGTCTACTAAAGCATACTAAAAGGGAACGCCGATCGGATAAATGAGATAATAAGGGAGGCAAAAATGCTCGACTACATGACAACTGAAAACCTACAGAATTCTGCCTGAAAAGTTTTGGACTCTCGGTGTCAGGTCCTTTTCAACTAGCAAAAGGACTCCAAATCCAGATATATTTTTTTTTGAAAAAGTTATCTCTTTCTATTAAATAAATAATGAGGGGCCAACCACCTCATTCTGACTCCGGACGAAGATTCTACAACCGTTACTGCAAGAAGAAATAATCTGATTTTTTTCTGACGACGAAAATCGTAAAAATTCTGCATGAAATCACGTATGGTTTTTCTTATTTGGTGGTCTAAGAACTATAATCATGTCATTATGATTCTAAAACAATAAATTAAACTTACTTGGAGTTGTAACCAGTTACCGGAAGCTGGGGGTACTTCATAATGCGACTCACCACCAAGTCTTTCGTCTTCAGCTCCGGATTCTTCAATTTCTATATCTAGAATGATTTTTCAGGCCCCTGGTCATCTTTGTCTTCTTTCTTAGTGCTTCTGACAACGACGGACTTTTTAACGCCGAGGTATTCATATTGCTAGTCATCTAAGAATGATGATTATTCATAAGAGTCAAAATTCATCAAGTTCAACAAGACCTCAAGAATTTCCAAAAGAAACTTTACTTACATCATAGAGTGCTAAGGCGCCAAGGAAAGCTGGGACACCAAACTTAAAAGGTTGAACACTCGAGTCACCTCGTGGAGTTGCGCTCCCAGACTAATCAAAGGTACTTGTCAGGACAAAGAATAGATGTGATTCATATAGAAAAGAAGAATAAAAAATACAAGACACTTACCTTCTTCCGAGGACGGTCTCCACTTCCAGGCATAATTATTCATGGTTTGTTTCACCTAGAATGGGGAATGGAGTCGGCTACAGTACCAAACACAGGGTGTTATGGGTGCTACAACTACAAGAAAAAAATTAAACACTTAATTACTAAATAAATGATGGTAATTAAACGAATGACGATTTGAGATACCTGTGTCAAGTGGGTGATCGAGTCGCGCCTTGCTCTGGAGACAATTTTCAAATTCAGCCGATCTGCTAACTTCTTCTCAAAAGGATCACCGCCTACATCAAAAGGCCTAATCAACATGAAGTTCTTAAGGATATTAACTTGTGTCCCAGAAATCAGCATATTCATCAGTGACTTATACTTATCTACCATCCTGAAAAAAGGAATGCTTCGACCATGAATGATATGTGCATCCTCAGATCGTTGGAGCATGTCTATAGAAGGTGCCCAAGTACGGAAATAAGGAGTGGAATGAACGTAATACCCGTAATTTTTGCATGAGGCTTACTCAGGGACGCGTCATGACATGGGATGAAGCTTCATCCTAAGCTTATAAAGCTTACTTAGGAATGCATCAGGGTGTGGATGCATTGGCCTTGAATTATAGTGCTAAGGCACTATTATGCGTGATTCATATTCGAGAATGCATCACAAGTCGAAAATGACCCTTATCCGGGAAAGGCACAAATGGCCTTGACGCGTACCCGTTAGCGCATCATAATGCTGATGTACTATTGTGCCTGCAGTTGATGAATGCCCCTAACCCTCCTTATAATTACTTATAGAAATGCGAATAAAACATATATGGAGAAGAGGTGTTGGTTGGAAATTCATGTTGCTTACCCGAGAACACATTATAGTGCTAATACACTATCATGCCGTGATGCATGATTGAGAATGCATCATTGACCCAATGTTAAATACCCGAGAATGTATTATAGTGCTAATGCACTATTATTCCGTGATGCATGATTAAGAATGCATAACTGACCCAATGTTGCATACCCGAGAATGCATCATAGTGCTAAGTTACTATTATAACGTGATGCATACCCGAGAACGCATCACTAAAAAGTGCAGTAGATGAATATCATTTATCCTCCTTATATCCACTTATAGAAATGCTAATAAGACATATATAGGGAGGATTCGTTGGTTGGAAATCGATGAAGCGTACCCAAGGATGCTTACCAAGCAAGCATCCCAATTGTTGTGTAGTGTACACGAGGACGCATACCCAAAGAAGCTTCACTAATCCGTGATTTGTACCCGAGTATGCACTACGAAAAAGTGCAGTCGATGGATGTTCCTCACCCTTCTATTCCAAATATAGGGAAATACGATTAAAACATATATGTGGAGGGAGAATTGGTTGAATGTGCATGAGTGGTAATGCACATATATGCGATGTGGCTTATACGTTGGTGCATAATTGATGTTTAAGCCTCAATATGCTTGTATCTTACCTGAGCAAGCTTGAATTATGCGAAAGCATTATTCATCTGTATTCCGTCCTCGAGAATGCATTATGCATGCTAAGTAGCGATAGTTATGCCCAAGCATGTGCATACTTTGCTAAAGTTGTTTTGGCCTATGCGGACTAGGCTTAGCTTGGATTTTGGATTTGCAACAAAGTTGGAATCGATGTTGGCTTTGCCTTAATAGGTTTAAGTTGCTTGTGTCTATTAGGATAAACTACGGTCATGCTTGATTCCTTCAAGGTACGGGTTGGGTACGTAGGAAGCCGTAATACAATTCATTGAGGTGCAGCATCTTGTCGCTCATATCATCTAATTTGGAGATGACTGCGATGCTTTGGTAACTCATATTATTTGCCTTGGTAATGCCAAGTCAAGAGATGATTGTTGACATACTCAATGAGGAAGTTCCAATTCTATTCGATGGATTGTTCATACTTCCTATCAACCTTTAAGGCATGGAATGACATGTGCCTGGATGTTGCACCCATGGCAAGATCAAGATCAGTGCAGGCTTCAGCGCATGGTCGAAGCAAAGTTGATGAAGCGAAAAATAGGCCTGAAATAGCCTAGGTTCTAGTCCAAGGAATAAGTTAGGTCTGGACAATGCTCGTAAGCATGTGATTCTTGCCAAAGAAATTTACAATTAGTTTCAATGACCTTGTACCCTTTAAGGGTCAGATGGAACGGTATGGAAACTACGTTTCTAGTATCATGCTTGCAAAGCATGCTTGGAAAGGCAAATCTACCTGTATTTTCCAGCGAGAAGTTAAGCTTGAAGGTCCTGTTACTTTTTTTCAAGCCGCACATCGGGGAGTTCTGGCCTGCCCAGCTCATAGCGTCGGAGACAGAATTTTCCGGCCCGTGACAAATGGTATCAGAGCAAGTTCCGAGAAAATACTAGGGTTGTGCGTTGTAGACTCGTCAAGTGAGTGTATGTAATATGGCTACAAAATTTTCCCTTCAAAGGAAAAAAGAAAAAAGTTGGAAGAGTAGGTCAACTATTGTGCAAAAGAAGAGTTTGTGACTGTTATGCCAGTTACTTTGTAAAATTTGTGTTGGAAAATCAGGCCAAGCACCTGTGCTAAGAAAAATCTTAACTACTACGATAGTTACTTCGCTGACATTCGGACGCGCTCGAGTGTACTATAAGTTTGTCGGGCCTTATTAGGCTCTTTTACCATAATGTTGGCAACCCAGAAGACCGTTAGTTGTAACGGTAGGCTTGCTTCCGACTACTCTGGCAATTGAGTTTGGTCTTCACAGTACTAAGTAAAATATTGCTTGTCATATTCGATGACCCTTTCAACCCTTGTGAACTTTGGGGACTCTTAAGTGTATGGTATGAGACGTCCACTTAAGATCTCGTGTTGAGTAAATCCTTTTCCATTATTGAGCATGTGGTATGGGACACATGTTTAGGGATCCAATATTGATTTTTCTTGGTAGAGTTATAAAACCTTTTTTGATCCTCAAGCATACTGTATGGGACGTATGTTTGGAAGGTCTTAATCGGCGTTTACGACAACTACTCACCCTGTTAGGATTCCGGAATATTCAGAATGTGACGCATATTTAGAAGGGTCTAATTTGTGTTTATTAACATTGTACCCTTGCAGGATTTCTGTGCATCATGGCATGGGACATATGAAAATCCAAATCGATGAAGTTTGTCCACAATAGTTTTTGAGTTGAATTTCAGGGACGAAATTTTTGAAGGTTGTAAGAATGTAACACCCGTAATTTTCGCATGAGGCTTTCTCAGGGACGCGTCATGACATGGGATGAAGCTTTATCCTAAGCTTATAAAGCTTACTTATGAATGCATCAGGGTGTGGATACATTAGCCTTGAATTATAGTGCTACGGCACTATTATGCGTGATGTATATTCGATAATGCATCACAAGTCAAAAATGACTCTTACCCTGGAAAAGGACAAATGGCCTTGACGCGTACCCGAGAGCACATCATAGTGCTAAGACACTATTGTGCCATGATGCATACCCGAGTATACATCACCAAAAAGTACAGTCGATGAATGCCCCTAACCCTCCTTATTTTTACTTATAGAAATGCGAATAAAACATATATAGGGAGGAGGTGGTTCTTGGAAATTCATGTTGCTTACTGGAAAAGACATTATAGTGCTAAAACACTATTATGCCGTGATGCATGATTGAGAATGCATCACAGATCCAATGTTGCATACCCGAGAATGCACCATAGTGCTAAGACACTATTATGTCGTGATGCATGATTGAGAATGCGTCACTGACCCTATGTTGCGTACCCGAGAGCCTATTATAGTGCTAATACACTATCATGCCGTGATGCATGATTGAGAATGCATCATTAACCCAATGTTAAATACCCGAGAATATATTATAGCGCGAATGCACTATTATTCCGTGATGCACGATTGAGAATGCATCACTTCCCCAATGTTGCATACTCGAGAATGCATCATAGTGCTAAGGCACTATTATGCCGTGATGCATACCCGAGAAAGCATCACTAGAAAGTGCAGTAGATGAATCTCAACTATCCTCCTTATATCCACTTGTAGAAATTCTAATAAGACATATATAAGGATGAGTCGTTGGTTGGAAATTGATGAAGCGTACCCGAGGATGCTTACCAAGCAAGCATCCCAATTGTTGTGAAGTGTACCCGAGGATGCATACCCGAAGAAGCTTTACTAATCTGTGATTTGTACCCGAGTATGGACTACTAAAAAGTGCAGTCGATGGATGTCCCTCATCCTTCTATTCCAAATATATGGAAATACGATTAAGACATATATAGGTAGGGAGCTTTGGTTGAATGTGCATGAGCGGCAATGCACATATATGAGATGTGGCATATACGTTGGGGAATACTTGATACTTAAGGATCAATATGCTTTTAACTTACCAGAGCAAGTACGAAAGCATCATTCATCCGTGTTGCGTACTCGAGAATGCATTATGCATGCTAAGTAGTGATAGTTATGCACAAGCCTATGTATACTTTGATAAAGTTGCTTTGGCCTATGAAGACTAGGATTAGCTTGGCTTTTGGCCTTACAATGAAGTTGGAATCGATGTTGGCTTTGCCTTAATAGGCTTAAGTTGTTTGTCTCTATCCGGATGAACTTTGGTCATGCTGGATCCCTTCAATGTATGGGTTGGGTACATATGCGGATGATTGCGACGCTTTGGTAATTCATATCATATGGCTTGGTAATGTCAAGTCAAGAGATTATTTTTGCCACACTTGATGGGGTATTTCATTCGATGGATTGTTCATATTTCCTATCAACTTTGAGGGCAAGGAATGGCATGTTCATGGATGTTGCACCCTTGGCAAGAGCAAGATCAGTGCAGGCTCCATCGCTTTGTCGAAGGAGAGTTGAAGAAGCGAAAAATAGGCCTAAAATAGCCTAGGTTCTAGTCCAAGGCATAAGTTAGGCTTGGACAGTGCTCGTAAGCATGTGATACTTTCCAAAGGAATTTACCATTGGCTTTAATGGACTTATACCATTTGCTTCACAATGGTAAGTTGGAACGGTATGGAAACTATGTTTCGAGTATCATGCTTGCAAAGCATGCTTGGAAAGGCAAATCTACCTGCATTTGCCAGCGAGAAGTTAAGCTTTAAGGTCCGGTTACTATCTTTCAAGTTGCGCATTGGGGAGTTCTGGCCTGCACAGCACATAGCGTCGGAGGCAGAATTTTCCCGTCTGTGACAGAAGCCCATTTGTCGAGCCGCCCTATCGAAGTTATAACTCTGAATGATGTAACTATCAGAGCAAACATCGAGAATGTATCCTGGGGTACAACTATATATAAAAGTGGACTCACCGAGTGTAGCAATACTACTTTCACCACTTGGTCCAGAGCGTAGGACAACATCAGATCTCTCAGCAAAGGTCTCCGGTGGAATCACATGTGGAATCTTCGAACCCCAAGGTCTGAAATTCACTTTCCTCTCATTGTCCATTAAACTGATAAGACTAACAGAAGAGGCTTTCTTCTTACTCCAACTGAGTATTCTAGCACACTCTATCCCTGCATTCAGATAAGAAGGCCGGACCTTTGGCGCATATTCAGGAAAATGTTCCCATAGACAAGCTTGTATAAACATATCATGGATAAAATACTCTACCTTGGTATGACCATTGGAAATCCTCATGTCACGAACGAAAGTGTCCAAATAAAAATATAAAGAATTCAGAAACAAATTACCAAGACATTAGTGGAGAATGGACAAGAAAGCACCAACAAAAGAGGTTCTAAAAACAAGTGAAAGAACGGCTTACATCATACCCATAGTCAGTTCTAGTTTTGTCTTTCTATTCTAAAAAAGATCGGATTCTATCTGGGCCTAATTTTTTAAAATGAAGAACATGCTTTATACGTTCTACATTAGCTCGGTTAGAGTTCGACCTAAATCTAAATACATAATACAAATTAAAAAACTTGTAGCTTTGTTAACATCCGACCTTTATATTGATTTTATTTTATTTTATAAAATAAAATTTATTCAGTTGGATCTAAAGATGATTCAGCTGAATCTAAAACTAGTATCCAAAGGTACATCAAAATTAAAATAAACAAAAAAAACAAATAAACTTTCATATTGAAAACTAGATTCAATTTAAAACTTCAACCACTTACTTACTACTTCATCACTTACAATCACCCAAAGTCGAAATATGAAGATTACACTAAGATCATGCTCAACCTGAATTCTTTTACAGAACTTGGTCTATAAAGACTGACGAACAAAGAGCAAGTATCTTCCATCAGAAAACTTCAATGATCTTCCATACCATCATTTTCCAACTAATTGGCTCAATGATATGTGCTTAAATCACATGTTTTAGTGTCAAATTCATACTTGTTTTAGTTATAATTCTTGCATATTACTTGTTAAACCTCTTTTGTTTTCTATGTTATGTGTCATATTAGGTGAATCATCCAAAAAGGAGTTACAAAGTGCTAGAATGAGCAAGGAAGTAAAGCATTACAAGTGAAGACGGTCCAAATACCAAGTTCAACTCATCCAAAATCAGTATTCCCTAATACCATCTTCAAGAGGACAAATAAATAAAGAGAACACAAAAGGAATGAGGTCATTCCGACATCGGACGAAGAAGTTATGAGCAAAACAAGATAATATTGAAGATTTAACTCACAAAGGTCTGCAAACCGGACCATTCTGAAATTTGTAAATTGAGCACGCGTTTTGGACTTCTAAACAAGGAAAACACG
>JAJJMC010000373.1:1590889-1601123 GCA_023531435.1 Papaver californicum | reverse complement strand
TCTTCTTCTTAATCTTCCTTGTAGTATGAGTAGCTAAACCTTTTGTTAATTAAGGATGAATTAAATGTTCTAAACGTAAAGTTTTATTAGTATTACAAGTTTATTTGGAGTTTTTATCATCTTATCGTTTGTTTTCATTATATCTAGGGTTTATGATTGATTTATATTCAAGTGTACAATTGGATTACTTTATTTTTTATTCTAATGATAGTAGAGGTTTGAGTGATCCGTAATTGTCGATCATCTCCTACACAAGTAGAGAACGTGAGACCTTGCAGAGGGATTCTGTGGAGCAATCGTCTGTGAAGAAAACACTAGCAAGTGGAGCGTACTGAGTCTAACTACTAGGATCAAACCTAAATTCACAAATCTTAAAGCGCTCGATCGAGTTACACCTTGTAAGCGTACCTCAAGGCGGCTCAGTTGGATAGAATCTGGTGACTAAGCATACATGTTATCCGGTGATATAAGGAGTTTTGGAGATAGCTATGCGTACCTGCTATTCTACGGTTGGGATGAATGATTCTGATGAAAGATATATAAGTATACAAATCAAGTCAACGTTTGGTCACGGCGAAGCACTCCCTAATCATCATTCTTTGTTATTATTATTTATTTATTTATTAGTTAATTAATTCACAAACCCCCCCCCCCCCCCCTTTCAGTATTTATTCTAGTTTTGTAAATCTAAATAACCTATCAATTACACAGCTCTATATGGGAATGATCCTTACTACCGCTATATTACTAGTTAATTAGTGGGAAATATATTGATTAATTTGTTGCACTTACAACAAGCATCACTCAACTGAGGAAGGATCTTCCATTTGATCATCGTTGAGAGTATTCCTTGGAAATCTTAGATGTTAAAACTCAGTCCAAATCTCTTCCCCACTGACATAATAATAAAAAAAGGCATGCATTAGCAGAGTTCTAAGTAACACGAGAGGAAAAAACCAAAATAAAGATATCCAAGAAAACAACTGCTAAGGTCTTGCAGTCTGGTTTTTATTTGTCGTATTTATTCAAAGATGCCACAAATTTTGTCAAAGTTGTGAAAGATGTCAGAAATTAGGAAAGTTGACCCGCTATAATATAATTTCATTGAATCCTATCTTGATAATAGAAATATTTGATGTATGGAGTATTGATTTTATGGGTCCCTTTGTTAACTCATTTGGTAACTTTTATATTCTACTAGTTGTTGACTATGTGTCAAAGTGGGTTAAAGCCATAGCTATCAAGACAAATGATCGCCACGTTGTGATCATGTTTGATAGAGACAACATTTTCTCTCGATTTGGTATGCCTAAGGCAATAACTAGTGATGGAGGCTTACATTTTTGTAATCGTTCCTTTGAAGCTCTCATGAAAAAGTACTCCATTACTCATAAGGTTTCTACACCTTACCACCCGCAAACTTGTGGCCAAGTAGAAGTGTCTAATAGGTAAATAAAACAAATTTTGGAAAAAACCGTAAACCCCACTCGGAAAGACTGGTCTTTACGCTTAATAGAAGCTTTGTAGGCTTACCGAACCGCTTTTAAGAATCCTCTTGGGATGTCTCTGTATAGACTTGTCTTCGGTAAAGCCTGCCATTTGTATGTAGAATTAGAACACTGTGCTTATTGGGCTATTAAAGGGCTAAACTTTGACCTACCAACCGCTGGTGACAACCGTAGACTTCAACTCAATGAGTTAGAAGAAATTCGTGATGATGCTTACCAAAATTTGAAAATGTACAAGGAGAAAACTAAAAAATTTCATGATAAATCGATTATTTGAGAATCATTTGAACCTGGTCAAAAAGTGCTAATGTACAATTCTCGTTTACATCTCTTTCCTGCAAGGTAACCAAGTCTGGCTGAAGACGTTAAACTTAGCGCTCTATGGGAGGTAACCCATATGCTTTTGGTACACAAATGATGGTACTATCTTTCCCCATCTATTTTACTTCGCTCGGTAAGGGAGAAAAATTTAAATTTTTAGTTGTACCAAACACCCCAAAATCTAGAAACTTATGAACAATTCAGGATGACACTAGCCATTCTAAGTAGATAGAAACAAAACTCTTGGTTGTAGGAGTTGAGGGACCCAACTAAATGGTCAATTCATAAAAGGAAAAATCTCAGGTGTTAGAAATAACATGATAGTCGTCACCATATCTCGGAATCATCATAACCATATCACCTTCTGTTTTTATTTTGCAACTTTGTGTTTATCTAAATGATTTAGTGGGGCACTAGTATCGAATTATTATCGTCGTTGGGATGAAGTAGAGTGATTGAGATCAAGCCCCGTTATTGTATTTTATTTAGACCAAAAAAAATGAATAATTGTTCGACCATTGGGGCCCTTGTATATACCAGCTGAGTCGATCTTAGTATAAGGATTTAGACCAGTGGGAGCGTATCTCAATCCATCAGGATTCATCCTAGCGGCGACATTCAGACAAATATGGGAAACACCGTTCACCTTAGTCAACATGTGCAAACTTCATCATCTCCATATCCATCTTCTATATTAATTCATGTGATTTAACTTTTATAGATTTCGAGTATCGTGGTCCATTGTACGACTTTCTGAGTGGTGCTTTGTTTTCTTATATATGAATTTTAGTACGCTGAGTGCAAACTCGTGTACAACAATTAGATTCAGAACAAAGTAATTCCTCCCATAGCCAAAATTGTGCAGCCAACTAAATAGCATGTTTAGAGTCTACCCTCAATTGCTCATAAGTAGCTAGAGTTTGGAGTAAAGGTTTTGTGGGTACATCTCTTGTAAACCCTTACTAGACAAAACTCGTCCACTAGGGCCACCTAGGGGTTCAAAGGCTTATTGCACACGCTAGGTGCAAAGGCGATGCCTACGACAATGAGTTAGGATTTTTATTTTCTAAATTAGAATTGCTCGAGGACTAGCAAATAATAAGTTTGGGGGTATTTGATAGACACAATTTTGGGTCTTATTTAAGCTCATATTTATATTGTTCTTACTCGATTTTTGTATTATTATTGTGTTTTTATTTTGTTTATAGGTATTTTTGGAGAATTGGAAATCGTAGAAAAATTGGCTTAAAAACTGTTAAAAGCACTCACCAGAATTGATAAAGGCACCCTGACAAAAGTGATAAAGGCACCCACCTTCTTTGAGTTTTAAACAAGAAAAATTGGCGGGAAAAATCAATTCGTTAACTGCGTATATTTCTTAAAGAAAGTCTTGGAGATTTGCAAAGACTTTTAAGACAATAATATTTCCTACCTTACAAATAGGATATTCTACACAATTTTGAGACTCGAAAAACAATCTTTCATGTGATATTTATCTTCCCCTGTTTTTATCTCGAGAAACAAATATTCCGAGATTTGGAATTAATTCTATGTCTAATTTTTGAGATAAACATGGCAACAATGGGATTGTAATTTGTTAAAGAGAAGAAAGAAAATCAGGACCATGCTTTGAGAAGAAAGTTGCAGCGAGAAATAAAAGAAGAAAAATCAATCGGGAATTACCGAAAAGATTTCTTTTTGATTTGGTAAATTTATTGAAAATATTTGTGAAGATTCGAGACCTAGGGTTGTGTTCTAGTATAAATAGAGAGGACTGGATACTTAAGGGGGATGGAGAAAGCTTAGAATCGAGAAACAAAAAAAATCAGAACCACACTCTGCAAATCAGGCTCGAGGAAGAAGAAGGAAGATCAACTGCACCATAGAACTGTCTTTGACAGTGTTACCTATTCTTTCAAAATAAAAACCTTTCATAACAGAGTTTAATACACAAAAGAGCGGTTCTTCTCTTAGCCGTTTCTAAGCAGTCTTATCCAGATGCACTTGTGAGCAGTTCTTCATTCCACTGCGCCTCAAATCAGTTGTTAAATCGACTAGAAATTAAAATAAATAAATTATAAGCTTCTTTTCGTTAATAAAATCCATGGTTTCTCAATTTTCTTTTATTTCTTTTGTTATGAGTGGATAAATTTCTTCCTAGGGTGCAGGAGGAAACTATTTTTGATGTGTAACTATTAGTTTTTATATTCTTTGATATATTACTCTATTATTATGCTTTTCAATTATTAATAATTTTCTCTTCTTTAAAAGCTTCAAAATAATTGTTCTGAATAGTCTTTAGGCTATTGATATTTTATAAGCGAAGGAAAATTAGATTTTTGGCAAAACAACGAAAGTTGTATCATTAGAGTTTAAAACGATAAGTCTTCCAAAACATGATACTGGGTTCGAAACTGTTTTGAGTATTTAAGAGTAATTGTCTAAGCAGTAATTAATTTATTTTACAAACATCAAAAGTAGTGGAATCCGAAACCCTAGAATTTTCTCCTATTTTTCAATCAAACACTTTGTTAGTTATTTTTAGATTTAATTCATAAAAATCCTTCAACAATTTCTTATTTTAGTACATAATTAGGTATTTAATTAGAAATATATAATCAATCTCCGTGGACAAACCCGTACTTGCCGCTTCTATTTTTTAGTTGCTGTGCGATTGCGGATATATGTCAAAAAAATCCTATCAGTTGTATTTTAATTTAGTTTAGCATAGATAGTAGTTTGTTCGAAGACTACCAAAAGGTAAGTGTGGGGGAATTTGACAAGTACTTAATTCACATGTTTCTAACGTCAAATTCATACTCTTGTTTTCTATCTTATGTGTTATATTAGGTGAATCATCCAAAAAGGAGTTACAAAGTACTAGAATGAGCAAGGAAGTAAAGCATTACAAGTGAAGACGGTCCAAATACCAAGTTCAACTCATCCAAAATCAGGATTTCTTAAAACCATCTTCAAGAGGACAAAGAGACGAAGAGAACACAAAAAGAATGAGGTCATTCCGACATCGGACGAAGAAGTTATGAGCAAAACAAGATAATATTGAAGATTTAACTCACAAAGTCTGCAAACCGGACCATTCTGAATTTTGTAAATTGAGCACGCGTTTTGGACTTCTAAACAAGGAAAACACGGTTTCGGAAGGATTTTAAACCCTAGAAAGAGAGGATACTTGATACCCAAACATTGAAGGCTATAAAACAAGACTTCTAAGGCCCAAACAAGACATCTAGGAAGTAATCTCATATATACTCTACCTCTCATACTACAATTCTACATCAAAAACCTAGGGTTTACCCCTTTTAGGGGGAAACCACCATTATTCTTCTTCTTAATCTTCCTTGTAGTATGAGTAGCTAAACCTTTTGTTGATTAAGGATGAATTAAATGTTCTAAACGTAAACTTTTATTAGTATTACAAGTTTATTTGGAGTTTTTATAATCTTATCGTTTTTTTTCATTATATCTAGGGTTTATGATTGATTTATATATTGTTCAAGTGTACAATTGGATTACTTTATTTTTTATTCTAATGCTAATAGAAAGTTGAGCGATCAGTAATTATCGATCATCTCCTACACAAGTAGAGAACGTGAGACCTTGCAGAGGGATTCTGTGGAGCAATCGTGTGTGAAAAAAACACTAGCAAGTGGACCGAGCGTACTGAGTCTAACTACTAGGATGAAATCTAAATTCACAAATCTTAAAGTGCTCGATCGAGTTACACCTTGTAAGCGTACCTCAAGGAAGCTCAGTTGGATAGAATCTGGTGACTAAGCGTACATGTTATTCGGTGATATAAGGAGTTTTAGGGATAGCTAAGCGTACCTGCTATTTTACGGTTGCTGATGAATGATTCTGTCGAAAGATAAGTAAGTATATTAATCAAGTCAACGTTTGGTAAGGGCAAAGGACTCTCTAATCATCTTTCTTTGTTATTATTTTTAGTTAATTAATTCACAAACCTCCATTTTCAGTATTTATTCTAGTTTTGCTAATCTAAATAACCTATCAATTACACAGTTCTCTGTAGTAACGATCTTTACTACCGCTATATTACTATTTAATTAGTGGGAAATATATTAATTAATTTGTTTCACTTACAACATGTATCATTCAACTGAGGAAGGATCTTCCACTTGATCATCGTTGAGAGTATTCCTTGGACATCTTAGATGTTAGAACTCAGTCCAAATCTCTTCCCTACTGACATAATAATAAAAAAAAACATGCATTAGCCGAGTTCCAGGTAACACGAGAGGAAAAAACAAAAATAAAGATATCCAAGTAAACATATAATCAACATTAGTAATTTTGAATTACAACATAACTATGTTTTGAATTACAACGTCACTATGCTTCAACTCTGTTAACACTTCTCTTTTTAAAAATTCTTATTTTATGATCCAAGTGTAAAAACATGAATGAAAACCACTATGTAGAGAAGCTGCATCATTTGATGTAAAAACATACATGAAATCTGCATAGAACTTTAGTAATCAGTTTGTAACCGGATGAAAGAAGGTAATGTGAGCATTATCTACTAATAAGTGTATGTGTGTTAGAGCACCCTCACATAAATAAAAGTGCTAAGAGACTAAGTCAGATATCAAGAATCTAATCTAATCATCTAATCAGGAAAACCAATGCCTATATGCTAGAACTAAGTTACATCTAGGAGTGCTTCCAAAAAATTTAACATAACTCCAATATGAATTACTCATACCTACACTACAAGAAAAATCGGTTTAAGCGACCGAAATCTTAGCAACAGCTCGGAATTTTAGTCGCTTTAATAGTTTAAGCATTTAAAATTGCAACTGCCAGAAATTTTGGCGGCTATAAACCTGTGTCCACTATTATTTAGCAACGAAAAAATACATTTAATCGCTAGATCCTTTGTTCAAGTAATTTATAACAACTAAAAAAGTGATCATGTAGCTATTTACTTTGAGGCACAGACTCATAGCAACAACAAAATAAATTAGTTGCTCTAAATGTTAGCAAGAGCCCAAAATTTTAGTCGCTTTAATAGTTTAAGCAACAAAAGTTGCAACTGCCAAATAGTTTGGCTGCTTTAAATCTGTATCAACTAATTTTTAGCCATAGCCAGATGTGTTTGGTCGTTATATCCTTTTTCCAAGTAATCTATATAACATCTAAAAAAGTGCTCATGTAGCTCTTTAGTTCGAGGCACATACTCGTAGCAACATAAAATTAAATAGTTGCTCTAAATGTTAGCAAGAGCCCGATATTTTAGTCGCTTTAAGGGTTTAAGCTACAAAACTTGCAACTGCCAAATAGTTTGGATGCTTTAAATCTGTGTCAACTAATTTTTAGCCATGGCCAGATGTGTTTAATCGCTAGAAATAGCAGCTAAAAAAGTGATCATGTAGCTATTCACTTTGAGGCACAAACTCGTAGCAACAGAAAATGAATTGGTTGCTCAAACCTCTCTCAGCAACTAAGTTTAACCCACCACCACATGTTCAAAAGAGAATTCTATTTTTAAAGTAGGCATTTGAGATCTTAGTATTAATCCAACTATCTTAATAGGATCTACTTAATGGCAACATGAAAACTTATTCAAATGTTTTCATTCACTATGATCAAATGTCTAGACACACAGCCTGAAAAAAAATTGAACATGAATCCACTAAATTGATATACAATTTGAACCAAACTCTTTTACAAATACAACAACCCATATCACTCCAGTCAAAATCTAAAAATTTTAATACTAAGATTCAACAATCAACCCATATCACTCCAGTCAAAATCTGAAAATTTTAACACTAAGATTCAACAATTTCAAAAAAAAAAAAAAACTCATTCTGCCTTATCCTTGCACTTTAGGGTAGTTTAGAATTTTATGTTTTTGGTTATCACATAACACTTTAAGCAAATCCTGCATGAAGATTGGATCCTGCTGAAAGGGGGAAAATACATAATTTCAACTTACTTGAGACTCTTAGAGAGGCTATACTTTGTCGGTAATGGTAGATAAATTAAAAATACAGAGTTTCGTCGACACCATTCTGCTAGTGTCATGTCACCAACCTGTGAAAAAAATTATGCTTTGTTAAGCCGCTTAAATTACTGACTAAACTAGTTATACGCACCAAAAAACAAGAACTGATCACCTTCCACTTATGATTCTCAACATCCCACCTCCAATCCAAGAATGCTAGAACAGAAAAACGGTCACGACTCCCATGTGTTGTGTCTCTATGAATTCGTCAACTAGAAAGCATGGAGGAGTTATTGAAGCGGGAATATCTTTGAGTATAAACATAGCCCGGTTTGAATAAGATTCTTTTTTTAAGGATGATGACCTTACAGGTGAACATCAGCAACATTAAATAAGTAATGTGGTTCTCCACTTTCACCACTAATAGACCCAACATCTATTCTAGTTCTTAAACCTGCAAACAATGTCTTATCCTTGTTGGTCGCATGTCATGTAATATAGCGTACAATAATTGAAACCAATGTAAAGCTGGGAGCAATGCATAGTGATAACATTTACACCAATTGAATAAGTTTGAACACATGGTTGTAAATAATAAACTGGAATTCATTGAACATCTTGCAGTTGTAGGAATACAGTACTTTGAACTTTAAAGTTTTAGTCTACCAAGTTAAGAGAACATCTTATAGGTACAGGATTACAGAATGTTGATCATTGAAGAACCTAAGGAAACAACTGTTTTTTTCGTTTTTTGTATGCCCAACTACAACTGCTAACCTATAAACATAAACTGCAGAAAGAGTACAACACCGACACCAACTTCTAAACTAAGCAAAAACCCATACTTGCAATTAGTCTCTACTTTTGTTAAGTGGTATATAATGGTTCCCTGAAAGGAAAATTTGAACTGCAATATATCAAAAGAGCATTTTCAAAACCTAAACGAAGAGTATTATATCAAAAATTAATGGTGATATGTTATGAAAGGAACCCTGAAAAGAAAAGAAAAGAAAAGAACATACCTAAAATTCTGGTCTCAGAGAGATTCTTATCTTCCAAAGTGGAGTTAAGGAGGCTTGACTGCATTGGATCGTGTTTCACCAAGATTATGAACCAGCAGATCTTTCTTAATACCTACACGGAAAATAATTGTCAACAAAGTTCCAAAAGAAACTGAGAAATAATAATGAACTAAAGAACAGACATTACCTGCACCATTTGTGCTGGATCTTCTTTAACATATGGAATATTATATATGGATTTGTAGCAACGACATTTTTCAAATGATTATGAAGGAAAAAAAAAGTAAGGAAAAACAAACTGACCTGAACATTTGGGAATATCCCACACAGGAATGGATGATGGAGTGCAGTCAGGTTCACATAGCAAATGATTATTTTCATGGTTAACATTCATTGCTAGCATCCATGCGCCAATCGTAACATCTTCATTACTTAACATTCAGAAATTGTATTCCAAACATATTGTTTTGTTAGGACTTGAGACAGTCGACACCAACTGGACAAACCAATTACATATCTTAACAGAAAACCCCCTAGGATAGTACTCTAAAAATGGTGGATCGTGACAATTATGTTTCTTATTTGGCAATCTCATAAGGAAGAAAAACCAGTAAGCCAACAAAGATTATTAGTTGTAGTTCAGTTAAACTATTGGGCCCTGTGGTTCCTACCTGAATATAATGAATCTTCAAAATTTGAACTTAAAAGATAGACTAGGTGTGTCAGGTTTCTATAAGTGCAAGCGAGTGCTTTCTTGTTCTTGTTAGCGGATTTCTTTCCTTCTATCAAATGTGCAAGCTAGTGAACACTACTGCCAATCACTAGAAACACATTAAAGTAGAGGAACAATAAATCATTTCTCAAATTTCAAAGAAACATGTACAAGTGGCTAACCATTTAAGCTTTGGGTCAGTGAAAACAGGACCCTTTTTCATGCATCCGACGAAGTTTGAGGGTGAGAAAGTTCCTTTGCCAAAAGTAATGAAAGACGATCTGTAAAAAAAAGATATGGAAATTTAATCAGCATGGATGCAGGGAAGATTTCCAGGACGAAGGCTTCTGTGGTTACAAAAACTGAATAGATTATAGAGCATACTGAAATAAAACACCTGGCCTCAAAGTGGTTGAGGTTTCTACCCAGAAGATGCATGCCATCTGCCACTAATGCTACATTCCAATTTACACTTACACTGACATGCCTCACGAATGTAATACAACACCGAAACAAAAATATTGTATCATTCATACAGAATAGTGAATTACCAGTACCAGAACCATAACATTGATTTTCAAAAGAAAACAGAAATTCACAAAGAAAACCTCCAAATCCAAACTACCAGAACCATAACATTGAATTTCAAAAAAAAAAAAAAAAAAAAAAAAAAAAAAAAAAA
>JAJJMC010000373.1:1504966-1590789 GCA_023531435.1 Papaver californicum | reverse complement strand
AAAAAAAAAAAAAAAAAAAAAAAAAAAAAAAAAGAACACCCAAAAGTTAACTACCAAATCAAAGAGAACCCATTACAATAAAATCCCAAGACTTCCCCAATTTTGAATTTCAGAAAACTTAAATTTCCCCTGTTAAATCAAAATCCATATCGAAATCAAAAAAGCCCTAATTGAAACATACTGGAAACCCACTTTACAAACCAGAGAGAAATTGAAAATCCCTAATTGAAACATACTGCAGCTAAGATTCACTCAGAATTGAAATTCAAAGTAAAAAACTATGAAGAAAGGGGTACTCATATCTTATTTTTCTGAGAAATAAAAGAAACTTACTTAAAATGAATTACCTTTCCCTTTATCTTTGATTTATGAGAAAAATACAATTTTATGTGGGTTTGTTTCAGAAAGACAGTTTGATAATGAGTTTCGAATAGCCTCCATAACAACTTGTCCACGGTATTGATAAGATTCAGAGATGGGTTTGGTTCAGTGTTGATTAAACACCCAGAAGATAGATTTTCACGCGAATCAAAACTGAGAGAAGATAGAAGCTGTGAGATTTAATATGTGGGATCTAGGTTAATAGAGAGTTAATTTCTAAAACGAGAGAGTAGGCGAGGGTTTAGGATTCAATTTTTGGGAGGAAACACATAAACTAGGGCGCGATGATTGCCGCTAAATTTTTTGCCCCAAAATGTTTGGGCGCCACTTGAAAATTATGGCGGAAATTCTTTCACCATTGGATAAGGTAGTTATCCGTATACTTTTTGTGTTTTAAAAATATAACCGTGTGATTAAAAACTATCTTTTTCTATTGGGCGGGCATGTATCATACAGATCGTACTTGTTGGTTTGGGTTTAACTAAGTGATTCAGTGAATAAACTGGTCAAATTGAGTGTGGTTAGTAGATATTGGATGAAATTGAATGAGGTTGATGGATATCATGGTGTGTCGATGAATACCAAAAGATCTATCAACAACGATAAAATTGTACCATGTCAAGGATATTGGTTGAATTTGATGGATAACGAGAAAGATTCGTGAATAATTACTGATTTTGTTTCTATGACGAGGGATATTTTGTGAAATTAGTGGAAATCTATTAAAATCGACGGTAACTAGTAAAATCGTGTAAGGTCGATGGATATTGTGTAAAATTGATGAAAAAAGCATGTCAGAGACGTGTCAAGGATATGTATAAATATTTACATAAGTCGATGCCAAAAAAAAATTATATGTCTCCTTAATTCGTTTGATCTCATTGGATACCCAATATTATGGCATCAACATCGAGGGATACTATGTGAAATCGATTTTGATCTTTATTTTTTAATATTATTCAATTTCACTCAAATTGTTTCGATCTCATTTAGTTTTATCATTTGTGTATTAACATGTTTAGATTTTGGGTAAATCGTCTCTATTGCTTTGAGGGCTCACGAAGAACCCAAATTGGGCAAAAATCAAAGTTGAATTGTAACGAAATCAGTAGAATTTATGTTCAATTTAAATGCAGGGTTAAGAAAATACACCAAAATTGAACTAATTCGAGTGAAAGTGGGGAAATTGACTTTGACTTTCAACTATTAGGTATAATCGACCGACAACAGGCGAAATTAAGTGAAATCGGTGGAAATTCGAATTGAGTTAAACTGGATAAATCGATTGAATCCTATAAAAACTGAGTAAGGTCGACCGACATTGGGTGAAATTGTCATGGAATTCACATAAATTGAGTGAGATCGAGCGATATTAGATAAAATTAATATATCACGGGTGAAATTGACTAAGCTCGTTAAACATTCGGTTAAAATGGTAGATAATATGAGAAATTAATAAGTATATCCCATCAATACGAGGAATCCCCACCAGATCTCTAAATATATCATTTTTTAAAAAAAAAAATTGTAATTCGAAGGTTGATAAATAAATCGAATGCACGAGTTCGATTTAACATGGCAATCATGACTTTTTAGACCTATAAGCCTCCGCTCTTTAAGGTTCACACAACGAGAATGTTTGATGCATACCCGTCTGAAACCTTAATTTCCTTCAGAAGTCTACAAAATGAATACTTCTCAGTGTTCGACATCATATATAAGGCGTTTGGCACCCTATACTTATCCCCTATTCTTGTCTAGTGGAAAGTCAATAACAATTATCGAATTAATCTCTTATTTTTATGATTCATTCTTACATATTCAAAATCAACATGTATGTATAATCAAAGGTCGATAAAAATATCCTCAATCATTAAAAAATTTACTATTCTTTGGAATTTTTTCATATTGAAGGTTGATGAATAAACCTAACATACGAGTTCGTTTTAACACAAGATTTATAGGTTACGGGTAAAATTGACTAAGATCGATGGACATTCGGTTAAAATGATGGATATCTGGAGAAACCGATGGACTCCGAGAGAAATTGAGTGAGGTCGACCGGTATTGGATAAGATTGACGGATAACAAACGAAATTAAGTGAAGATGATGGAAATTCGGTCTGAATTGATAGGTAACCATATAAACCCATGAAATGTAGGTTCTTAATCCTACATTTCCATGATATGTATGACTATCCTTATCCACCGTCCAAGACTTCTATTCAAAACCTAAAAAAATAATTTTCCTTCATTTTCTTTATCTCTTTCTCTTTCTTTCTCGGTTCATCCCACTAATCCTCCGCGCTACCCAAACCTAAATCACAAATGAAAGAGAAGAATTAATCAAACATCTCTCCCACTAAATTAATAAATGATAATGTTGTTCCTTCATGGTTTGGGATCAGATTATTTTAGGTTTTCATTTCTGCATCGAGATCTTAGTTGAATAAGCTGCACTTAGTTGTGCAAACCATCAATAATCAGTCGTACTAACTACAATCTAGTGATATTTTTTGAGTATGATCTAGTAATTTTGATGAAATTAAATAAATTTGGATTTAATTAGATTGAATTTTTAGATAATAAATCAAAATAAATGTGATCTAGTAATATTAAAGTTGAATTTATGGATAGTTAATCTAAGAATAACCTTGTAATGTTGAATGAAGATTAAAAATCTACCGTCCATTTTGCAAGGTGAACTCAATGATCCTCACACTTACCTTGATCCGTATGAGAAGCCCTAAACAAATATCTACCGTCCAAAATTTTCTCCATCCGTATGACTTAACCTTAAACCAAGATCTACCGCACGATCTCTTAATCAAAACCCTAAAATGTTTTCACTCACTCACTTCAGGTTCTCTCGTATCTCTTCTCAAGATCTCTTCCGCCTCTCTGCAGCGGCGCAAGGTCTCTCTAACATCCCACTTTCTTCTGCTTGATCTCTCAACTCAAAACCACTTTCTTCTACTCGATCTCTTACGCGAGTAGAAGCGCAAATAAAAACCTAAACTCTCTCGTCTCTCTTCCTCCTCACTCGCCTTTGAAGAAGGATACTCAACCATGGATGAACAGGTATTGCATCCATTAATCATACTCACCATCTTCATATCAGAATCTTCTTTATCTAGAATCGTCATTTCAATCTCGATTTTCATAGTTTCGATTTTGTTTTTTTTTCTTATTCTAAAACCCTAATCTATGTGTACTTCAGATTTTGATTTAGGGTTCTTTGTAAAATGTTTTGTTTGGTTGATGTTTGCTTTCTTATTTTGGGTTTTAGATCTAATGAGTTTGTGTTTTTTCTTGCTGTATGTAGACGGAGCAGGCTTATTTAAAGCAACTTAAGGTGTTCCAATGGTGAAAAGAACTAATAATTTCATTTTTAAGTGATTTTTATGCTCTGATACCTTTATGTTAAAATACTGATTCTGTGATTTGGTTTTTATAGCTCTAAAGTATTTGGAAAGGGAGGAAACCGATACTACAAGAATGTCGGTTTGGGATTCAAGACTCCCAGAGAAGCTACTGAAGGTTTGTTTGGTTCTTGAATAAATAGATTTGCTTTTTTTTAATGAGAATAAGTTTTTTTTTGCTGTTATTTATCAGTTTAATGGTGAAATAATTATTAGGTCATGTCTACTAATAATTTCTGCAAATGAATCCAGTGAGTTGAATTAGTTGTGACTTGTGAGTTGAGTTGTCTAATGAATTATGTGTTAGGAACTTCTTTAAATGTTGAGATATACTCATGTTTTATCAACCTGATTAGGAATATGTCCAGTAATTTAAAACATTGGGTCTAGGGCTGCACAAACCCGACCGAACCCGCCAACCCGACCCGCACAAATTTACCCAACCCGCACCCGGCCCGCCGATGAACGGGTCGGGTGCGGGTTATTTTTTTAAAACCCGACTTCTGGCGGGTCGAGTGCGGGTGAAGATCCTCTCACCCGACCCGCCCCGCCCACCCGCCATCTCTTTTCTAAACTTCATCGATTCCTCTATCCTCTATTCTCTATTCTAAACATTAAACAGATATTGTTTTCAGTTTCACTCTTCTCTTTCAGTTCATTTCTACCCTTCTCTTTCAGAGGTTACAGAGCACACCACCACCACCACCGCGAACCCAAGAATCATCACCACCACCACCTTGTTTCATCTTGAATCTCTATCAGGTACTGTTTGTTTTAAAAAAAAAAAAAAACCCTAATTGAAATTTCTGTTTGTATAATTACATGATTGAGTAACAATTGATTATGAGTTTCATTAGTTTTGAGTGATTGTGATGCTCAGAAAGTTTAATTTGATAAATAACTTCCCTAATTTGAAATTAATATTTGTGATATTAACTTGTAACAAAGACTGGAGATGAGGTTCTTTCATCTACAACCACTATCCACTTGCTTATGTTGAAATCCATCTATCTTATTCATCCAATAACTGGATTGTTTCTCTCAGGTTGATGCCGATTTAAAAGCTGTGACCTTTGCTCCAGATGTGATGGAGCGAAGAAAATGCAATCAGATACTCTTACTGCCGTATTTCAAACATACTTTCGCATCTTGAAGCATACCACAGACAAGTTTAACCAGGTATATGCTTGCCATATTTCAGATTTCTGTCTCCCACAATCCCACAAACATGTGTTTTGCTGAAATATTCTCGTTGGTGCCATGGCACCTTATGCTTTGCACAGATTTTGTTAGAAGTCTAGATTGCAACATCATTGTAGGAGAAGAATGTTGATGGGATCCTGCGTTGAACTCTGAGAGCTCTCATGACATATACATGCGAGTTAATTGAGCTCCTTGTTTAATCATCCGAAAGACATACCACCAAACATATACTCCAGACTCTTCTCATCGTATAGACCCCTATAGAAGAACATGTCTATATAATGTCAGCATGCAGTGGAGTCATCCTCATTCTTTCTTTTTTCTTGTAATTCTTCTCTCTTACTAGTGGTCTCTTAATTTTCTCTGTTTCTTGCAGAACTGCTGGGAGTATACGTTCTTCATTTGGTGGATTTGGGGAATACCTATTACCTGTTCTCAAATTTACTGCTTTTAAATATTCACTTAGTAAGTAGAATATAGATAGTTGTTCATATCTGTGTTGTTGAGTGTCCATATGTACTGACAATCAGCTTAGTTATAAGCTCCTCATTTCGATGCTAAATGACTGGAAGACTCCTTGCCTCTAATGAAACCATATGTAGTTTAGTACTTGCCTGAAATGTTAAGCATGTGGTGATGTTACTATGTGAGGCCACTGGGACTCAGACCCAATGGTCAAAAACTCAAATATGCTGCAGTTCCCTGCTTGCAAAGGGAAAATTTGATTAGTTAGAGAGATACGAATTAGGGACAATGAGAGATCTTTCCATATACAGGTTGATTGTTGTTTTATACACACAAGGTTAACGATATGCTTTGTTAACGATATGATTTCTTTCAGGTAGCTTTGTCATGTCAAAAAAACAAGGTTGTCGATTGTGTTTCTGTTTCTGAAGCTTGGTTGTCATAAATTTTGCAGGTACAACAAGAACCATCTGCACCTGAGCTGTAAACATAGTTTAGAATATGCTAAAGATCTAGGTCCTTTCAGCTGCAGTGAACTGGATTTACATGGTTCAAGCGGTTGGAAGGTGATCATGGTAATATCTTTCTTGGAAAGTGGTAAATACAATCCAAAGTTTTATTATGAGTTCTAAATATGTGCTGGCAAATGCGAGTATGAAAGAAGAGTAGTTTGTAGCTGCAGGAGTAGTGATCTTTATATTGTCTTTGGTCATAACATTACAGAACTTAGACATCCTGGGAAACATATTTGTGTGCAATTTTTACTCACTAGTTATGAGCAGCTCCAGGCTCTCGTCCAAAATTTTTTTTGCATTGATTCTGGGCGGGTGACTCGCGCCCACCCGCACCCGACCCGCCGAAATGGAGGGTCAGACCCGACCCGACCCATCCTACGGCGGATTAGGTGCGGGTGAATACTCCAGTCACCCGCCAACTGGCGGGTCGGGTGCGGGTGGGGCCAAACCCGACCCACCCGACCCGATGTGCAGCCCTAATTGGGTCACTTGTTGTTGATGTTATTTCTACCGCATAGTATTACTTTTCATGTCAGTATTGTTATGCATCTCTTATGTGATGATGAAGGCTAGCATTATTTTGATTGTGTGCAATACTTCGTAGGATAGCTTCATGATGTTGATCCTTGAACTCTAGTTGATGAAGGCTGACTCACTCTTCTCTTTCAGCTGTACTTTGTTAAGTCTTATTTTCGTTGTCTTTAGGTGTGGGGACTTCCTTGCTATTTTGTTTTAACATTCTTAAGTTTAATCGGATACTTAAGTTTTAAAATGTATATGGACTAATATAAATTCAGTATACTCTTGCATTTGCCGAATCTTCTTGTTTAACATCTCTGTTAAAACCGTTGTTAAGAGTGTTTTGTCTCTGCATTGTGTTCCAGTTAGGAGAAAAATTATGACCATTTGAATTGGCACAAGGTGGGTTGCTGTTGTGAGGAAGATGGCCATTGGTGAAGTACGTATTCTTTCTAATTTGATGAGTCTGGGCTTGATGCTGCTTCTTTCTTGGAAGAGATGGCTCCTGCAAGAGACCTTTGGTTTGAAGATACTGCATAGCTGCTGTCGCATTGGATTCCATCAGCTTCACCAATTCTGTTTCAAATGCAATAGTCTGCGGCACCAGAAGACAAAGACTGTTATGTGAGTCCCGTTTTTGTTAGTTTTATCTAATATGCTATCTCTTCCTGTTTATCCTGTTTGACTGTTATATGCTATCTCAAACTTATGAATTTTGGTTTTGCATGAATCTTCCTCAAAAATTAGGAATTCTCAGTTAAACTGCTTGAATATATGTACAGAGAATAGAACAAACAATTGTTGAATGTATGACTTAAGTATCCATTTTAAAACTTAAGTATCCAACTGATTTTTTTTGTTGGAATGGATAAATCAAGTGAAGTTTTACTCCACTGAGCTTGAAGGGTATGTTTGAAGAAAAAGGTATCAAAATGTCCAGTTTTATTATTTTGTTTTTTGATTCAGTTCTTGATGTTACCGTGTGTCCAATTTAGGGTTAATGTTCCTTATTTTTATTAGTTCTGATGTTCTTTGTATTTGTTTGTTTGTTCTTATATGCAGGACCCAAGTTTATCACCTTTTTTTGAGAGAGATCAACATGAACTAGATGTGGAGTGAGTACTCACTCTATTGATCTCAAAATCAAAGCTAAAAAACTGATCGAGTGGTATAAGGTTGCAGTAGTATGAATCTTGAAGTGTTTTTTAGCTTTGTCCATTGAGATTTTAGCTTTGTGTTTCTCATCTCTAGGTTTAAAATTGAAGTGTGGTTGATGGAATTATAAATGAAATTGTTTTTTTTTCCTGTCAAAAATGATTGTAATTCTTTTAACCAAATGATGCTGTAAATTGAATTCATTAATAATGAAGTTGATCAATTATGATTTAATTTGGTTCATAATTGTTTTCAGTATTATTTTAATTTAATTTCTTTATTTATTTTTAATTATATAATCTTAATTAGTGATAATGTCTAATATTAATTGTTAATTATATATATAATTTGGGATTATCTAATCACAATTTGTTTTTAGCGAGCAAAGAAATTTGGTAGTTTAAAATTTTAAGCAATCAACTTTAGGCCAATGAAAACCAGAATTTCAAATAATTTGGTCATTTAAACCTTTAATAAATCAACTTGAGTAAAAACTTCGATAGCTTAAAGGCTTTAAGCTATCAGAATCAGAATTTCAAGTAATTTGGTCGCTTAAACCTTTAATCAATCAACTTGAGTAAAAATTTAGCTTAAAAGCTTAAGCAATCAACTTCAGACCAATCAAAATTAGAAATCGCTTTTAGCGAACAAAATTACTTGGTCGCCTAAAACCTTAACCAAGCAATTTTAGGTCGAGTTGCTCCATGTATCTAGCAATTAGGTCTTTTACTTGCTTTAGAATGGTTGATCTATCTGAAGCAATTGGTATTTTACTTGCTATATTGGTTGGTCTAGATGTAAAGCCATCACAATTTTACTTGCTCCATGGTAGTTGGTCTAGATCTTAAGCAATAAGAAGATTACTCGATTTAGGTGTTGGTTGATTACTAGAGCGACTGCCTGGCCGCTCAAGACTTTGAGATACATGGCTTTGGGCAACCACCGGAGCGAGTGCTACTTTTAGTCGCTATAACGATTATCGCGACTTAAAAGGGGCTTTAAGCGACTTAAAACGGCTTGTCGCTTAAACCCGTTTTTCTTGTAATGAGCTAATTGACAAATACGCTGAGAATGACATTTACATTTAACTGCCATCTGAAAATTAAAAAAATTAAAACGTTATATACAAAACTCCAAGTCATTGTCTAGTCGACTACCAAGCGGTCACTAATCGTTATCTACAAGATAAAGATGCTTACTATGTGATCATCTGATAACGCCATTGCTTCGTTGCGCAATAGAGCACTACTCTCGACTCCCCACAGTTTGAAACTATCATAAGTAACTTGTAAATCATCCACAACTGGATCGACACCAGAATTTGTAAACAACAGAGTTAGAATCATCTATTCTCAATACACTATGTAGTAAATTCCACTAAACAAATAAGTCCAAAATGATTATGAATGATGAATGTAAGCATCTTCCTGAATGATTATGAATGTAAGCACCTTTGTTTTAAAAAAAATATCAGGTTGACACATTATGTCAAAAGAAACTCCAAAATGTGATCCTGCATAGACCTCCAAATATAAGGTTTATAGATTGGGCAACTTATTCTAACTAGTCCAAAATTCCAAGCAATTTATACTTTTTTGCTAACGAACAACATAAAAGTAACTCAAGATTTTCATAGTGCGCAAGAGCAGAAAATGAGCAGTGAACTCACATGAATACCATGCCATCTCCATTGTGAGAATATCAACCTCGTTGATCTCTCGAACTGCAAGAAACACCCACCCAATGAACAATCATCAATTCAATATATGTATGCAGATTTTACCTAGCCTGCCCAAATATAACAGTTCACATACATAAGCCTTACTTGTAAAAGGCATCGTACATAACCATCCTTCATTATTCGAGCAAAGGAAGAAGCATGCGAGTACTGGTTTCCCCAAAACAATGACAAATATCAAGATGAACATCTAAATGAAGAATATCTACAGGTCCACCAAGCTTTTTTGATACAACTCTTACAACCGGAATATGATATCTAGTTGTCACCACTTAACACTAATGGGCGTAGTAATGGATCCTAAAAATTAATTATAACAATGTTAAGTCCAAGATCAATCAGTTGAAACTAAAAAGCCTAAGGGAAGAAAAGCAGTTGCAACTTGCTAGTCATCTGCCAAGTTAATCAACAAAACATATAAAGGATCAACATTTGGCACATCCTTTCCCTGTAGGTGCGTTAATAAAAAACAAAAAAACAACTAAAAGTCTAAAACATTTTATATGTATATATAGTGAGCAACATAAATAGCTAGCAATGGTATGAAAAACCCATTTTCACACAAATCACCTACAACAGAAGATAACATTTACAATAACTATATTATCACCTATACGGAAGAATACACTCATAACTTAGACGACATACCAACCAAACATTACAACATGCTTTCCACGTCATAAACTGACAACTAGACCAGCAAAACACAAGCAAATGTCAGCCAAGATATGCTTATAAGAACAAGAGGTTAAATCATAGAAGTGCGCACACACACCACACATTGCAGGGAAGATATGTAAAGCAAACCAATAATTTATCAAGAAAACACAACGAACATCTATCATAGGGACACAAAATCATCATTCACGTCTCTGTTTCAGGAATTTTACCGCTGGTATGCAACCAAGTGTAGACGCAACAGACATGCTTCTCTCCTTTTTCATCTTCTTCCTTGGCTTATCTAGGAATCTGTCTAACACCTATCAAACACAAGAAAATTCAGGACAAGAGAAATGAAAAAACTAATACATAGGTAACAACAATAACATGGGATTAAATTCTTAAGATGACGACAACAAATCAAAAAGTAACTGCTGTTGTACTACCACGAAATGAAGAATACAGGATACCTACAAATTAAAATATAACTACAGTAAACCGCTAGCTTCTAACCCCTAGCCATATCTTCCAATAAGATTCACCAGAACAAGGCTTGTGTGACAGCAAACCGGTAGCAGGTGAACTTAAAATAGTGAAGAAATGGTCATTCAGGCCTTTAATCGAACAGCTTATGAGTGTTTCAAATGGCGGTGATCAATAGAAGAGTTGAAGTTGTATATGATTCCTTGTATAGCTCATTCCCCGCAGATAATTCAACATTTGACAAGTACCCAACATTCATAATCATACACAATTTAATTGAAAACAGATCTGACTAGAAATTTGAGACAGGAAGAGAAGGTTAAAAAACAAACCTGATGATGTTTGATGGTTTTATCAGTTCTTATACGCATCCATTTAGGGATGGATCTGTTTTGTTTCATCTCTTTAATGAGATGGGAAGGCTGCAAAACGTAACCCAAATCAAAATCAAGTTAATGAATCGCCAAATCAGAATCAAAAGCCAAAGATAGATAAGTAGAGTTGCAAAGCCAAATCAAAAGACAAAAATAGATACTAGAGAGATTGCAGAGTTACCATGTGTTGAAGCGAAGATCTAAAGAGGAAGAAGTGGGTTTGACAAGGATCGAATGCAAATCAGGATCAGGAAGAGCAGGAAAAGAAATGAAGAAGTACAAAGATATGGTTTTTAACCTAGTTTAGGGAGAAAGAGAGAGCGAGACAGCCGCGCGGAGAGAATGAGGTTGGTTTATGTCTCTACCAAGGTTGTATCATACCCGATTTCGGTTCGTACCGTTAAGAGCGATACACTGGTATGCCGGTATGCCGGTATGTCGGTATATCGGGGAAATTTTGGTTTCAGATATCGGTCCATATATTTTGTACCTATAATTTTATAAAAAAATACTAATTCACATTTTATAACTATAAATATATTTTAACACGTTATAACAAACGTTTTTCACAAAGTTTAGAAAGAAAAACTATTAATTATTTAAAATATATAGATCCATAGATTTCATACAAAATTCAAACTCGAAACACAAGAGAAACAAGACAACTTCAAAGTTCATCGTCTAAAATGCTAATTAAACAAGAATATTACAATTCTAATCGAGATCATTAGATTAATTATAGATATTATCATATCCATATATAATTCTAAAATATCATAAAAAATATGAGTAACAATTCAAAACCCTAAAACAAGGATAATTTATTTTTTTTCATTTTTTTTATTTTAAAAAAAGAAATATAAAAAAATCGGCCGTATCGGTATACCGAATTTCGTTTCGGTTTTACCCCGAAATCCGAAATTCCTACGAAATTTCGGCCATTTCGGCCGAAATGTATTGCACAGGTCTCTACTTTGGGATGGATAGGGTTGAGGTGAGGTGGAATAGTCCAAGAGGCTAAGAGCGTCCACGGGGGCGCGATCAGAGTAAACGACCAAAGACTAAAAAATTTAGTCTTTGGTCTGGCCCAAGAATAACCGTGTATAGTCGGGCGGTGTATTTGTTGAACGGTATTCCAGCGTAGCGCTTAGAAACACGGGCGAAATCCTAGGATAACGCTTGCTCGAGACGGTATTCCGGCGTAACGCTCAAAATGGGGCGGAGTCCTAAAGTAACGTCTGGTGTTGGACGGTATCCTAGGATCACGCTCGAGAGACGGGCGGTATCCCAGAATCACGCCTGATGGGGCGGTGCACCAGCATTACGCCTCAGCGATTGTGTACATGTGCGAGTGAAATGTGTGCGGTAAAACATGGGCGTTGCCCTAGAAGCCCGCCTAGAAATCCAAGCGGACTCATAGCATCCCGCTTGGTTAAATTGGTGTCTTAATTAGTTTAGTTAAACATAGTAAAACATTACTAAATCTTGATTAATTAGTCTAGTTAGAGTACTTAATTTAGTGCACTTAATTACAAAACCATCTAAGTTTAGTTATGGTACTTAATTTAGTGTAGTTAGTCTAATTAGTTTGTTAACGGTACTTTTAGTGTAATTACAGTACTTGATTAATTAGTATAGTGTACTTAATTGGATTACTCCTACATTAGCTTACTGTTTGCTTATTAGTGTACTTAATTTAGTATGCTTAATTTACTTTGAACAAAGCGGAGCCTTAGCATTACGCTCCATGTTGGGCGGAGCCTTAGCATTACGATTGAACCAAGCGGTATCTTAGCGTAATGCTCGATGTGGGGCGTGATTCTAGAGCTTCGTTTCATCAGACGAACACAGAATAACGCTTGATCAAGCGAACTACTAACTTACCGCCCGTGTTTCTGAGTGTTGTCCCAGAATAACGCTTGGCTCTGGGCGAATTCCTGTGACGCTGCTTAGCATCAAGCGGTACACTACGAGCCCGCTCGACTATAACGACTATCCACTATAATTTTGACTACTTCTAGTTAGCTACAGTGAATTATTTCGACTATCCACTATAATTAGTGGTTCCACTACGCTTCGAAAACACGGACTAAAGATCAGTTTTGATCTTTACTCCCCCATCTGATCGCGCCCTGTGGACCCTCTAAGAGAGAGAAGTGGATAGAAAATAAAATGGGAAGAGAAATTTCGTTCATAATTTTTCTTCTCATAGAAAACATTTATTCTGACCGGTCTTTCAAAAAAAGGATATAGATTTTACAATTTTATCCCTCGGAAAAGCTTTGATTCTGTCGAAGCTTTAATTTTTCCCTGTTTTTGCTTAGAAAAGGTCAGAATCTATCAGCGCTATCAAAGATACAGACCAAGTCAGTTCTTTCACAATGGCCTAGTCAGTTCTAAAAAGCCCATTCTCCACTAGTGAGAGGAAGTGTTTTTCCACCAACGAGCGCAACATCAATCTAAACAAGAGGAAGCTTCAATTGACCTCCAGAAGAATCTTTGAATACGTCTCTAGAGAGCCAGAGTACAAGGAACTCAGCAATGCATAAAGGATGATCAACAACAAGGTCGTCAACACTTGTACTACTGTTTCACCAGTAGTCAACCCAAGCCGAATAATTTTTGTTATCGTAACGACGAGACTTCCATAACTCCTTTATTTTCAGATAAGGATGTCGCCATATTTCTTCTCATGCTCAATACCATTCGACAGGAATGTTACCAACAACCGGCAGTTGTAAAAAGACCGCCACATCCTCTAAAGTGATTGTTAACTCACACCAAGCGCATGCTGCTAAATGAGTTGGATCGCACCAACGGGAAATAAATACAAGCAGACTCTTCGTGAACTTATTAAATCTCAAAGTATCAGACACTCGTACAGCTTGGAATATCTTAGCAGTTTTTAAAACCAGTTTCACCCGAGGATTTTTCAGCATAACTTTAGCCCATCCCATCCATTCAGACAGATGAGTTTGGGACGTCTTAAAATAACCAAATGAAGTCTTGTACTCTTCTCTTTACAAACCACACTTGACAAGAGCCTGTGCGTAAATACTCTGAGTTTAAGGGGCTCTTTTGATGTTCGGGGATAAAATTGCCAACATAATCAGGATCAGCAGCCTCTTCGACAACACCCCCAAAGAATTTGTCATAGATGTTGGGTACGTCATCCATAGAAAGAACATGAGAAGCCAAGGGATCTCTACAATCAGAGACAACAATTATGGAATTAGGGTTTACCTGTAAAATGTTGTCCAAAGAAGGCTATTATCAAATCAATACATCAAAAGCATACTTACCTGATGTAATTGATCAACCAGTGGTAAAGGAACCTTCACAAACAAAGAATGATAGCGACAACAAGGAAGAGTTGTTTCAGTTTTTTTTTTCAAGAGAAAAGACGTGAATCAATATTCACGTAAAAAAAACTTACTCGGAATCGGCCGGAATTGTCGTCGGTGGTTGATCGTCCGGTGAAGTCTCTGGCAATGGAATTGTTATTGCTGCTCGGACGTGAAAAGAGAGAGAAAAAGTACCGGTGGTCGATGGAGATAAAAAAAATAAAAGAATAACAGTGTTGACTCCCTTTTATAATAATTGGTCGAACAAGGACTTCCTCTTTGGAGCAACAGCCGTGTGCTGCACACGGGTCAATTTTGGTCTCTTCATCATGCAAATCAGCCATACTTCCCTAATTTATGCTCTCCAGACGATGCTTTATTATCCTACAAGCACTACTACATCAACTATTGCTCCTTCAACGGTTGATTGACATCATTGGAACGTCAATAAAACAAAATTCCTGGTAATATCTAACGACTAAGCTTGTAGATTTATTTTGCTTATGTCAGTAAAAAAAATCACCATCTAGTGCTTACTACGAAACACTATTGTTCCACACTAAGCAGGGACTTAATGTAGATGGTGAGTTTTTGACAAGGGAGAAAATTGTAATATCACCTTTGCTCAGCTGCAGAGACATAAAATAAATATATATGTATAAATGTTCTGACCCGGGATCAGAATTATGGATGCATACTTCTATTTTATATTCCGCAAGAGAATTGAGAATGCGTATTCAGCTTATGGCTACATTTGTCCTGTAGATATTTATATATATATATATATATATATATATATATATATATATATATATGCGCCCACAAAATTTCATGGCTTTACTCGGCTAAACCCTCGCTATTTCATGCGCATCCATGCAAACCATCTGCATTAATCAGAACACGCTGATTATGCAGAATTAAGAACAGTCGGAGTGAGCCTCTATGACATCCTTGAATGAAGACACCAATTAGATGCATACCATCTAAACGCAGAGTCTTATCGAACATCGCCTCAAGTCGCAAACTTCCACGGATGAATTCCTTGAATATGTTTAGTATGCACTACGAAAAAGCCAAGTACAATGCCAACACTAAACCTAATGCGATTGAGAAGGCCTAAGCATGCCATGGATAAGGCCGCAACACCGTGCCAGCGCTAGCAGCGCATAGGCCATAGCCATGGCACTCACAAGTTCTAGCTCTAACGACGCATAAGCCACGGCCGCGGCACTGGAAAGTGCTAGCGCAGCAGCGCATAGTCCATGGCCGCAACACTGGTAGGTGCCAGATCTAGCAGCGTAATCCATAAGCCACGGGGCTGAAAAGTGCTACCGCTAGCGTGTGGGCCATGTTCGTGGTGCTCGCAAGTGCCAGCGCTAGCATCATGGGCCATGGCTGCGGCGCTGGCAAGTGCTAGCGCTAGCGCGTGTGCCATATCCGTGGCGCTGGCATGTGCCATCACTAGCAGCATGGGCCATGGCCGCGGCGCTAGCAGCACAGGCCACGATGCTGGCAAGTGCAAGCGCTAGCTTGTGGTCCATGGCCGCAACACTGTCAGCACCAGCCATCACCTCGCTAGCGCCATCCCATCACTTTGCCAATGATATTATCTTATTAGCATGCCCGAATATAAATGCTTGCAGCATCTAGGCCATAGCCACGACACTAGCATGTGCTAGCAACACCACAATCACGCCTATAGTATTCGCATACGTCATTGTTGTTAACATAACTTGCATGTTGAAAATATGCTACAAATATGTCAATGCCATGTTATGTTGACATAATCTTATTGGTAGTATCATCTTACGACAAATGCCTAATTACTCACGTGTTTTGAGTCTGATAGTCCATGACTCCACTAACTTATACGAGAAATCAACACATGTTACATGGGCGGATTCTTCATGGGGTTCTGGTCTCGTAACAATATGCGGTGCGGCAACACCCCATGATGGGAGAGTTAAGTAGTGGTGACGATTATAACAATTAAAGAGATGATGAGTACTGGTTTAAAATTTTCTAAAAACTTCCCAAGTATAATAGGCGTGGCTATACCATTACATCCACGATCTCCATCTCCTCACTACCTCCATTACTTACGAGGAAAGAAGTGTGTATTCCTAACTACTATAAATAAGCTACTTATCCTATTCAGAAAAACAGAACAAGCTGATCATTCTCACAAGCTCTGTTATTTTCCATAGTTCAACACCTTTACACACAATACATCACCATTGATTTCCTCAACTTTCTCTGCTTCCCTCCCCTAAGATCAACCCATCTTCTCTCTTTATAACCGAAGCAAAACATGAACAACCACCTTCTTGGTTTAGACTCATTTTGTACGATTTTGATCTCGAACCTAAAGAAAGTATTTATACAGTACATTGTTTTGCCTAGGAGTAATTTTTAGGTACTAACACTTTGATCTTTGTCAGTTTCTGTATCAGAAGAATATTTTTTATCTCTTTGGCACTCCATTTGAGTTGGTTCATTGATAGAGACCTCTTGTTTAACCCCCGGCCTCCTACGGTGTTTAGCCTCCAAACTTTTACAGTTATCCCGACTTTAATGACCGGACCCTCCATCAATATTGTCCCCACTTAGCCACTGCGATCATCCGGAAGTGTGGGGTTTTCTACGGGCACAGTTGCGGTCATCCAGCAGCAGCTTCCCGGGAGGACACCATCCCTAGATTACTCCTGCCCGAGCACGCTTAACTGTATAGCTTTTTGCCAACTCTGGAGCCAATTGTGCTGAAAAGTCCTTGGTGTTAGCAAAGGACAAACCATTAAATATATTCCATTCGACGAACCTTACCATCCGATTCGGGGTATTACAATACCACCACCTTAAATTGGAGTCATCCTCGGCTCCAGAATATATTCAAGCCCATCTCTGACGTTCCCTTCCACTCATGAGACCAGTACCTGGCACACCCCGTCCAGCGTACTCTCTCACCCTTGGGAGGTGACCCTTCATCGTCTCTGATGCCATTTGTAATGACCCGCCCCTCCACCGATAGTGTCCCCACTTAGCCACTTCGGTTATTCGGAAATGTGGGATTTTCAACGGGCACTGTTACGGTCATCCAGCAACAGCTTCTCGGGAGGTCATCCATCCATAGATTGCTCCCAACCCGAGCACGCTTAACTGCAGAGCTTCTTGCCAAATTTGGAGCCAGTTATGATGAAAAGGCCTCGGTGTTAAGAAATGACAAACCATTATATATATTCCATCCGGTGAACCCTAGATGCCGAATCGGGGTATTACACCGACGAGGTCCCAAACTCGGAGGAGAATCAAGATCATGTTTGGTTTTCGATCACTTTTTTGTTTTCTTTTGTTTTCCCTTTTCCTAAAAAGAATACAATATGAATATGACAATATACGATAAACAACAATCAAATTTAAGTTAATTTAGGAATTCCCATATTACAATCGACCATCACGATACATTTATATCCACCGATTCCTATTAATTTACATAACAGAATTTATCGATAAAGATTTTCATATCAACCGATTTTATGTTAAAAAGTGTCTAGAAATTTGGGTATTTTCTCTATATACAACAGTCGGTCGATATAACCACCTACATTGAACGATTATGAGCCTTTGATATTATAATCGGTCGATATGGGCACGTACATCCACCAATTGTACAAAAAAGAAAACGACAACAAAAACATGTGCATTTTCTTCAAACCATATTGACCGATTCTGTGTTGATGTTCTTCAACCACGTAGACATCAAGAACAATTGGTCAACATGGGCATGGACATTGACCGATTATTAGGAATCATTCAATGCGGAAATGAATATTTATCGATTCTGGTTAACATAGAAAATCTTGATTTCAAAATTTAATTTTTGGTTATATGCATGTAGGTAAAACCTAATTAAGATGAATGGATTGATAGAAAGTACCTGATTCGAGTCATTTGTTCTGCTTGTATTGAGATAGAGTTACTTCATCTTTTGTAACCATTTTTTTTATTTTTTATTTTAAATTGTTTGTGCAATTCCTGGATCACTTACACTAGGTTCATTACTTCCATTGGTATACTTTACTTATTTTGTCATCATCGTTATATAGAAAAAAAAAACGATTAATCGGTTTTTGAATCATTGATTATCGATGATGTTTTAGTTTGAAATTGAAAAAAAAAAAGAAAAAAAAAAGAAAAGAGAATACATGAATCGGTTGATAGAGATGAAATGAATATGAAAAATAGATTAGAGTATTAGGTTTGAATAGAGAGTAATTTAGTAGTTTTACTCTATTTAGACACCCTTTTTCCACTTATCTTGGTGGGAACATAATTTGGCAGGTCTCAGATAATTAGATTATACCTCAATTTATCCAGGATTATTTAACATATCACTGATTAAACTACTAACGTAGTTGTGTGCCTTCATAAAAACTATGTGTCCCATATACTTGTTTATATCTTAATAGTTGAAGATATTTATAACAGGTGTAGCACACACATCTTCTGGTACCTAGTCACATAGGAAATCAAGAGCAATAGGTTTTTGTAACCAGCTTTGCGTACAAAGCATTGCCTCAACTGTCCTACAAGATAAATAACTTCTCCATGGAGTAAGCATACGTTTTCCGGTACTAAATGACGATTCATATGAAACTGAAGACACGGGAATGGCTAATATATCCTTTGTCATGTAGGATAACATCTAATACTTGGCACTATTGGCCTGCCACCAACCCAATATATCAAAATCCTCATCCATTGGGTCACACTCATCCATCAAATACCTATCCAACTTTGTTTTTTCCTCAATACCATCATTGTCTCTTCTACGCATTCTCTTCCTTGAGTTAAGCACGACCTCATAACTTTCCTCTTTCCCAACAACTAGAGAGTCATCTATAACAACAATACTTGAACTTACCATCTCATTTTCATTTGGATACAAAGATCTATACTCCTCATAGAATCTTACTAGATCATTTCTCACATTTCTCATAACACTGAACCCTTTCATCATCTCGCTCATATAAACACTCAAGAATAAATTCCAATCTACCTTATTATCTCTTGGATCAAGTAATCGAGCAATAAATAAGACAGGATTCATCTTATTATATTCACCCCAATACTTGTTATATTTCAAAAACATAAGATGAGTCATCTTTGTAACAAAAGCATCAACTTTAGAGTTGTTCTTAAATTGAACTAATTGTCCATGTATCAAAGTTAATTCCCATAAAAATGCATGTGTTGTAACATTAGTGGAAGCAGAAAACTTAACCGTTGAATCAAAAAATACCTTTAGACACTTCGGAAAACCTCTGGCATAGGCCCGATCTTCTATATAGGGAGCACATTGACGAGGCTTTTTCTTTTTCTTCTTCATTTTTTGATGTGCCTGTGTGCATGTTGGATTAGTATCCACAGGTTCATTATCAGATTTAGAACTAGATGAAAAAGTAGCATCAAGATCTTCAACATCATCAGAAATCACTACATCAAAATAGTGAGTATTGGGTAAAGCAAGAAAAAAGTCTTCTTCAAAAATGAACTTCTCCTTGTAGTCACTATCAACTCTTTCTAACCTTTTAAAAGATTTTTCAAACTTTTCAGCTGCATCTAACATCAAATATGTGTTGTTCCATCTAGTTTTCACATCTAAAATGAAACCTCTCTTGAATTCAATCTTTTCTAAAGCAGCACAATGTATAAATTTGGCTAAACTAGCAGGGGAACTCTTAACATACTTCACAACTGACATGATTCTGTTTATGGACTTATTATAGACTCCTAATGCATCTTTTATAACAAGAGCGAGAACATGAGCAACACACCTAACCTGATAAGAAAAAATATGTAAAAAAGATTGGAAACAGGAAAACACTTCTCAAAAAAAGATTATAATAAGAAGCAAATGACAGAAGCAAATGATACTTCTCATAAAAAGATTAGTTTTGTGGACTAAGATAGAGAATGAATTCAAGAATGAAGACAAAATTGGGTTCACTTTTTCCTATCCTAATGTTACATTTAATGTTATCACAACATGTTAAAGAACAATTAAAAAATAACAATAATGTTATCACAATATATTTCAAACAATTTGGTGTGCAACATGTTAAAAAACGTTTAGAAAATAAAAAAGAAACATAAATCAGCAAACAAAAAAACAGTTTGGAAATAAACATCTAATGCACCAAAAATTTATAGTTAGACGATAAAAAGATGTAATACAGAAAATTTAAGAAATCTTACGTGCAAGAATCCAACTCTAACTTCTGCTCCTGTCCATCCAATCACACTAGTCTTCAAATAGTCTATTCCCACCTTATTAACACTAACATTATCCAGTATCACACCAAACATATATTCAAGTCCCCAATTCAACAAATATTTCTTTAACATTTTACCAATCGCCACACCTGTATGACCCTTAACTTGGCGAACATGATGATTCTCTTCTGTAACTTCCAATTATGATCAACATAGTGAACTGTCACACAAATATAATTAAAATTATTTGGTGATGTCCATGTATCAGTTGTGATAGATACTCTTTGTTTACATGCTTTGAAGTACTATTTCAAACTATTTTTCTCTTCAATATAGATCTCTAGAAGTTGTCTATATATAGTCATATGACCAAGGAACTTAAGTCTACGCTCCATAACCATACAAAATGCTATAAATCCTTCTCCTTCTACTATTCTAAATGGCATCTCATCCTTGATAACGAACTCCACTAACATCCTTCTATATTTCTCATAACTAAAACCTAAAGAAACCATCTTACCATCCTTACCTGGTCTTGGAGGTGGAAACATCAGACTTTGATGTGCCTTCGTCTTCTTGTTAGGATTATCAGGGCATCCCTTTAAATGATTGTTCAAGCTTGATGTTCCATTTTTTCCAGAATTAGCAGCAAATGATCTTTTACGATGTTTACATACAGCTTTATCTCCACTTATTCTTTCAAAATCAACCCATACCTTAGAAGTTGTTCTGCAGGACTTCTTCTTATTTGTAGGTGTAATTTCAGGTTGAGATGAAGGTGTAGCTTCAACTTCAGGAGTCCCAGTAGATGCATTAGACAGACCAATTTCAGTTTGAGGAGTTTCACTTGATTCATCCATGATCAGTCGGAAGACTTAATACAAAAAAACGTTAGTATTGTTCATCTTACAAAAAGACAGTTGACAATACTACATTCAGCATAACCAAACATTAATGGTAATTTTTCCAACATTAAATCTTTGGATCATTTGCACAAAAAAAAGTGATCATTTACACAGAACAGGAAGTACAAAATTTATATGATTAAGCATAACCAAACATTAAGCACAAATCAAAAAGTGATCATTTACAGTCATAAAAATCATAATAAACAAAAAGTGATCATTTTCAATGTGAAACCCATAACCAACATCCAGAAAAACCACAATATAACTTTGAAACTCAAATTTAAGAATCAATTTCACATTGAATTATCACTATATTACTTCTATTAGTCTTTTATGCACTACATGGAGCACCAGAATTAAGGAGACTAGATATTTAACTCAATACAATCAAGAACAACATCAAACACAAACAAATCAAAGAAGAAAAATTAACAAGGAATAAAAGAAAATGAATTACCTTTACAGACATCAGTTGATCTTTTATACCCTTATTCCATCATTGAATCATTGATTCATTTCTACAAATCAAATAGAAATAAAAATCAGAAATTCATATTTTAGAAAACTAAAATTAAGAAATTAGGGAAAATTGGTTTATCAAATTAATCACTCAGAACTAACGAAACCCATAATCAATTTCCACTCCATTAGGTAATTTTACCAAAATAAATAAATAATCAATTAGGGCAAAAACAGACTTAAAATATCTGGACCAAAAAAACTCTTGAAGAAAAAAAGAACGAAGAGAAACAAGGTAGTACTGGTGATGGTTGCAGTCAAGATCTCAAGATGGTTTTGCAGATGTGTCGTGGTGGTGGTGACTGGTGATTTTTTTTTTCCTATAGGCTACAACTCGAGAAGAAAGAAAGAACGAAGAAGAGAAATGAGAAATGAGAAAATCAAATAAAGGAACTTATTTTTAGTTTTTTAAGATTAGATTATGTGTGTCTAGGATTAATTCTAGGGTATTAAATCTAGGGCTAATAATTATTTTCGGTCCGGTTCGGTCGGTCTTTACACCTAAACCGTAGACCGAACCGTATGATGGACGGTTATGATAAACTGAACCGTGGACCGAACCGCCATCAACGGACGGTTTAAATAAACCGTCGGTTCAACCGGTATCGGCCGGTCTGACCGATTCGGCCCAGTTCATCTGTAATTCTAGTGTCTGGTGTTTGGATGCACATATCTTTATTTTCGACACATCAATAACATATATGCATTATATATAATTTGTTTGCCCTTTTCCTTTAAAATAATAAATAATAATTTATTTTTATATTTGAAAAGTCATATATGCATTTTAGTACGAATTATTTCTGATTTCATTACGTATCCATGTTCTAATTTTTTGAAAAATTATCGCCTCTCAATATCTGTGTCGTGTATGTGTCTCTTATCCCCGTTAGTGTTTCTTGATTTGTAATCAAGATTTGGAAGGTAGTTAATAGCTTCAAATAGGCTCATTTAAGATAGAGGTAAAAACAAATCCTATGGATCCATGAAATGTACATATATACATCTTACTGATATAAAAAAAAAGAGATAGATTGGCGTAGCCCTGATATTACAAAAATAATCTCCAATATTATTAACACCATTATATATGTATTCAAGGATAAAATTGTATATTAAACCTTTTTCTAAAAATTTACAAGAATACATTGTTTTAAAAATAAATTGAAAAACTTTAAACTTTTATTCTTCTAACATATAAATAGAAATTTTAGAAAATTTATATATTCAAAAAGTTCTTTAAATTATCCACACAATAAGTACGAATAAAAATATTAAATTTTTATTTTTCTTAAATTTTTATGCTATTAAAAAATCTAATACAAACATATACATCGTATATATATTCTCAACGGTCCATTTAAAGAAAACTCAAAGAGAAAGATAACTCTTGCTCTGTCAGTGTTCAGCACATAATCTGAAACAAAACACTTGCGTGAGATTGAAGTAAATAAACAATAATGACTAACTAACAATGATAACAATTAATATGTGGAGTTGACTACGTACGTTATCTCTTAGCTGCAGTGATCGAATCAAGCACCAACTTGCCGTTCAAGTCAATCAAATTATTTTTATCAGTTTTCTAGATCCAAATCAACATTAAATCAAACGTAAACTCAATTATATTATATTATTTAGGTTAAATATTTAACATATTATAGTTAATTAATGAAGTTCTCAGAAGTAATACGGTGTGAATGCAGGCAGTGAGAAGAAAAAGCATAGTATTTTCGATTCATAAGGAACAGTACAGTGTGAAGGTAAGCAGTGGTGTGTCCATAAGAACTTAAAAACATACTAATTGGAGGCAAGGAAAGGTGGGAACATATATAATGCGAATGAGTACGAGTAGATATTTTGTCTTCTAAATGCCAGTTAAAGTCACCGTGAATTAAAATGGGACTGAATTTAATTAAAGTTATAAATTGATAACATATTTTGTTTAAAGAATTGAAAACTAGACAATCTAACTCTAGGGAATGTGTCTAATTACCTAAACCAAATAAGTCAAATTAATTTTATAAATTTAAATTTTTAATTCCTAAAAACCTAATTTTCTCAAAAATAATAAATTTTAACTGTCCTAGTCCAATAATTGGATTCCGTGGTAAACACAAACGTAATCGAATTACTTTAACCAAACTTTAATTTTTTTGATTAAATTCAATTCCTTAGAACCCAATCCAAGAACTGGATTACCCTATAATTGAACTCCTAAGATTTTTATTCTTCCCACCAAACGAGGTGTGAGATTGAAATTAATCAAGAACTTAGTCGTTTTCATTTAAAGAAACGAAAATCCTACTAACGCAGAAACCTTTTTAAGAGCAAAGGTTATGGGATATAATGTTTTAACATTTTATCCCTTTAAAAATGAATGAGAGTCTATCTGAAGGAGTGAGATTTGTATCACGGAAAAAGGAAAGAACACATTAGACGGGTGATAAAGAAAAGATATTTACTTGGACAGGTGATCATTACCCGTCAAATCTTATAATTAGTATTTCAATAATAACTAACTTAGGTGGGATCCGGATTTTGAGAGTTTAATATTATAAAAGACATCCCGAGGGGGAAACATCACCCTTTGGCTTGGATGACTGACATCACTCGTCTAGGCTAGACTACTGTCCACTTCTTTGATCGAATAAGTCTTTGAAGAAGTTGAGTGGAAAATGGATCTTTCCCCTATCCATAAACACCATATTTGATCAAATTTGGTGAATTCTTTCATTCTGAAAGAGAACCATCTACTTATAATCCTTGCTTTAAGTTTTTTTTAAAGTATACTAATTAGGTGTATATATATGACCTATAATAACTGTAAAATTCCTAGAAATTGTCCGGGAAGGCATGGTCTAATGGAAGAAATCATAGCGGTGAATAATGCAGGTGTTATTATGTTGAGGTTTTCAAATCATCAACTATTTGTAACCTAGACAGACTGACAAACATTTTTTCCCGTCACAAATTTTAAAGAAAAAAAATTAAAGTACACAAGGACTAGAAACAAATAGAAATGACAAACAAGGTATATATTCACTATTTCATTTTTCCATATTTACAAATACACCCCTAGAGGTGACAAATTAGTGGATCACCTGTTAGAAACTAAGAAGAAAGTAAATAAAAGAAAGAAAAATGGATTAGAAGAGAAGAACAAATGTAGTCTAAAATTTAAATTACCCACCAAAAATTTGTAAAAAGAAAAAAAAGAAGTAACCCCTTCACCTTTGCGATATTTTCAGTTTAAGGACATTTCACATTTCTTCCAGGTCCCCCATAATAAAAGTAATTCCCCCAAACACTATTAATACCTCCTTGAATATCATAACAATTTGGATGATCAGCTAATACTTTCAGATTTGATAATGGTATCAAACTATTATCCCAATCCACAACTTGCAAATTTCGAAAATACGATGCTTTTCCAAACCCTTCTTCTGAAAAATGACCGCTGCCCATTTGTGTCGGAGTGTGAAACCCTGACGGTCGTGTGTTGACAACTTCACCTCCAAATTGTACCATTGTCGCATGATCTCTTAAATGACTAAATAGAAATGCTGGCCAATATCCAACTAGTAATCCTGAGCCGAACTCAAGCCACCAATTTCCATGATTTGGATCCTGAACAATGCAAATTGAACTGTGGTCATTGGTAAAAGTCAAGTTTTACCTCTAACTTGTGGAATAAAAAGAAAAGGAAAAAGCAAAAGAAGCATGCCAGCTCTTTACACGCATGTTAGAAAAGAACAGCATCTTAATTTTATACGAGAGAAAAGAAGGAAAACAATAAGGTTATCTTGGTCATTTCAGGTAAGACAACCTCTCTAACACACCCGCAACATGCAACTAGAATAACGGTCTAAACTCTTAACACAAGCAAATCTACTGGTTTTCGGCTAATACGATACAACTGTGAGTGTAATTTAGCAGTTTTTCAGTAGACAGAGTGAATTATAAATTTTTAACCCTTGTTTACTCTGATGTAAAATTTAATTATTTTTAATGAGAAAAGTATAATATTAACCTTTTTTTTTTAGATTCAGGTCGACGTACTTTTAAATTTTTGATCAGAAAATTGTAAATTACCTTCCAAACCAATAAACTAATGTCGAATTGTCCGCCATTATATGAAGATGTCGGCGAGATTGCCGCTCCTATGGCAATCTTATTATTAGTTTGCACGAAGCCAGAGCAAAGCAAATTATAGCAACCAGTCGCTTGGTATGCATCCGTCTGTAAGTTTTTACAACAATTAGCGCCATGATACACGAAACAAAAATGAAACAGAATTGACTTTTTATAAGTTCTAATCGGAACATATACTTACAGTCCAATAAGTGAAGAACCTAGGATAATTGTCTCCATATATCTCTGGACTCACCTGAGGTAAATAAAAACCCTCCGTTAAAAATTTAAATTTTGAATTCAACTAGCAAATATATTACAAAAACTCAAATGGCTACTAAGAATTAATGAGGTAAAGTATAATTACCTGCCAACCAGCTTCAATGGTGTTAAGATCTTCACCAAATGAACCAGAAATCACCCACATTTGAGACAAACTGAATTCATATTGATTAGTCACCTTTGGTGCCCATACATTTAAACTAGCTTTTGCTCCATAATATTCTTCACCCATTACATATCCAACTGCATGCTAAAATACCATAAATAGTAAAACAAAATTTAGAAAATATAAGAGTTAAAAGAAGAAGATTAATTGTAGACTTATAGTGTTAGTTGAAGAGTTTAATGTAAAGCAGAGTACTTGTTGCAGATAATTTATGGTACTCCTAATTGGTTGAAGTTATAGACTTATAGCTGGCTAGAAAGAAACCATGAAAGTTTGGAATTAACATAAAAACAGACTTACTGTTTTGTAAATGAAGTGAAAAATTAATTTTTCCCAAGTACTAAAATTTCTGAATTTGTTAAAAGAAAATCGATTTACCAAACTCTTCCGATTCCTCTGTTAAGTAAATTTGGCGAAAATTGAAGAGATTTTTGTCGAAGTTAGACATGAAGAAACAATTTGAATATAGAATCCAGAACCAAGACCTTATTTTGTTTGTAGATTAGTTATGCAATCTATTGAAGATTGTTTTAAAATTTTGTAGCAAATAATGTATTTTTCTCTGTTTTTAGCTAATAACAAATCAATATTCATTACTAACCTCATGATCACTGCTAGAAGAATCACGTCTAAAATTATTACCAATCTTCTTTCCAAATCTCTTCACAGAACTAGCTCTTAGAATATCTTCTTCTTTAGTTCTTCTAATCGGAATTGTTCCTTCAGGACATGTTTCTCCATTAAATGTCCATAATTGGAAACTTTCTGATACTCTTCCCTTTGGATTATGTCCATGTGGTCTCTCTGGTGCATCCTATGAAACCATCACCCAAAACAAAAATAAAATAAATCAGAATCTCCACTTCTATAATTAATCACATTTTCAAGAAACAAAGAATTCCACTAAGTACCAGAGGTTTTTGTCCTATTAAATTAGGATGATCAAAAGCTGGCTGTTCATGAGTTATAATACAATCGATCAAATCACCATCAGGACTCTGCACACAAGAAGAAACGAATCAAATTTAGGAAAGGATTGAATCTTGAAAACAAAGCATATATAGTAAAAGTAATTACCTGAATTGTCTTAATAGGACGTTTATTGATTTTCCTAAGATGAGCATTGATAGCCTTAAGTTTTTGTAATTCTTCAAGTGGTCTAAATGTTTGATTATTTTTATGACCATGGGTTTCTGCTAAAACAATGGGAATTGTTGAGGAAAAAACAAGAAGAAAACTAACAAATATGGAAATGATTGGGGATGATGACATAAACAACATCCTATTATTATTGTAATTGCTAGAACTAGAACTTGAATAAACCATACTGTTATTTTTGGAATGTTTGTAAATTCTTTCTTCTTCTTCTCAAACTACTTGTTTTTGTATACATTTGTATTGTCTTCTTCTGCTATAATCTTCTTCTTCTAATGAAATATTCCTAATTTTTGTTATCCATGAAAACAACACAAACATTTTTTTCTGCAACTCACTAAAAAATAAGCCACCGGATAAAATAACCTCAATACTCTCACTCTCTTTCCCTACTATCCAAATCACAACCAAAATAACAAATCCCACTTCCTCTCACTGACTCTGCCTCTCACTGTCTTTTTCTCTAGAACTCTGAGCTACAAATAATTTGGTCTTGGGGCTCTGACAGACAAAACGTTCAGGCACGAGGTTGATTTAAAAAACACATAAAATTGAGTTGGATTTCTAGGACTTTGCTCCATTTGAATAAATAAAAACTATTATGGTAAAAATATATATATTAGAAATTGGGTAAATGTTTTGGGTTTTGTTGTGTAATTTAATTTGGTTACAAAAAGTAGAGTTAAAGAAAGGTTTGTTTCCATTCTCCAATACAAAGACTGGAATGAAATAAGCTTTATCTTTCTATTTATTTATTTTAGTTTGTGACAAAAAAATTTCCTATCTGTTATTCTTTGCTTTCCTGCAGAATATACATTCAGGAGAAGAAGAGAATTTATTTTTGAGTCTTGATAGTTCTTTGCTTTGTGTGAGTTCTTCTTTCTTTCTCATTCTCCTAGATGTCCCCTACTGTCAGGCTATTTACAAGAACCAAAGCTATGCTTCTTTGGGTTTGTGTATACTCTTTTTTTTTTTCATTTTTACTTTTACATGTACTCGAAGAACTTAAATAATTTTGAAAAGGCACTATCCACCCTTCATTATGGTCAAGCGATTTTAAGAAATCTTTATGATCACAGATCATATTTAAAAAATAAAATTATCGATAAAAAATTTAGTGTTGTAGAATTTAAATCATTGATATTATCACTTAATAATTTTATCATTGTAATATAATACTATCGATTAAAATCTTATTTTTTAATAGAAGAAATGCTTGAACTATTGGTTAAAGACAATTATGTGAGGTTATGCTTAGAGTTGAGAGCACATTTGGACTATGATGAATTAAAAAATGCTAAACTTGATCTTCATTTTCATATTACATGATGATTGTCTAAAAAATCTATGCCAAATGGAATTGAAATTTGAAAATACACCCACAATTTGTAGAATTATGGTTAATTTACATGAATTAAAATACAAATAAATTTGTAGGTATAAATGAACTTTTTAAAAATAAAAATACTGATCAGTTATCAAATTAAATATTTTATTGTTTATTTTTCTGACACGCTAAAATATTCAGGTCTTTTAGAGCACTTGACTAAGTCCTAGGGTGAGTTAAAGTTAAGATTTTGGTCATCTTCATTTATATCGATGTGCTATAATATCTAGGTCTTTTAGAGTATCTGACTAGTTTCTGAAGCAAGTTTTTTTATTTTATTTTTTCTAAAACATGAAAAGTATTTATTAGATTAGAAATCAGTTATAAGAGGATATATGATATCATATAGTCATTTAATATAATTTAATAAGATAGTATAATTCTAAATTATAATTGTTAAAGTTTCCAATTGATTTCCTCTGTTATATAGTTCACCACTCCATCTACAGCTTGATTTCCCAAAACAGATTAAGATTAAAAATGGTCATTATAAAAAGTAACTTTTGGCCTCTATAGATGGTGAGATAAGTGTCAAGCCACTTGGTTATTTTTAAATTTTCAAGTGAATATTGATATCAGATCGACAATTTAGCTGATGATGATGTTGATAAAGATAATTGTAGATGTGAATGATTTTATGAGAGTACTTGGCAACTTGCCCTTTGCGCATTGCGCATTGCACATGTAGCTTCCCAATGCCACCCGCTTGTGTGTGAATGTGGAATACATCATGTGCTACACATATATGTGTGCAAGCATGATGAGTCTTGTAGCCCTTGTGTGTATTTCGAGGTTTAAACAACATCATTTTGCAAACCACTTTCGGAATTTAGGAATTTTAATGTGTTATTCTTTATATTTTATTTTCTGTTTCAAAAGAAAGTTTTAACATAGGATTATCTTCGTCATGGTCCTCCAGAATGATGTCATGGTCAAACAATTAATCCCTAGAGCTTACGTATTACATTCCATTTCGTACTACCCTCGAGACAAAAGAGTACGAATGGCTGGCTAATTGGCTATGTCGGATTTCTACTTCCGTCTTTCATCTGTGATGCAGCGGATAATAAAGAGAAAAAAAAAGAAGATTTTGTTCAGACTTCAAATATTCCTAGGAATATCGACTATGAACAACGATAATTATTTAGACTTCGGTTTTCCAATTATAAATAATAATCGACTAAACTTGAACAAATTTAAAAAAATTATTCTTATTAATCAAATTCAACTGTTTAAAATAATACATGGAGAACTCTTTTATAGACTTGAGGAAAAAACTCTAACTTGCTAGCCAAGAAAGGATGAAAAAACGCCTAAACCGACTCAAACCCTAATTTGTTATTTTTGGCAAATTTTGGTCGACCTAAAATACTGAAATTACTCATAAAATAAAACTATTTGCCGCAAACAGCGACCCAAACGGACTCCTAACGAAGTAGTTATTAACAAAAAAAAAACTTTCCTAAAATAGCAAAAACGTCCGTTTGAAGCCCTAAACGATGAAATTTGACTAAAAAACTGGAGACCATGAGAGGACAAGGTCTTATCTTGTCTTGATCATTGGCCAGTTTCCAATTAAATTAAACCCTTCTTAAACTAAATTACGAGACTCGGGTCTTTAACCTCCATATAGACTATATCATGCTCATCTACGTCAATCTACCTACGAATTAGAATTCAGAACTGCATCACCATTTTGTTAAACCCTGATAATTGATAACAATTTACTTTCCGCTAAGTAAAAGTGAACAGAATATTTAAGTGTAAGTGCGTCACGGTGTAATTAATTTGATTATCTTTTCTTTCCTTTAATCGTAGTTATGATTACCCAACTCCTGCAAGGTTGTAGCCTAAATATATTTCCTTATTTTTGGGGTTTTGGGTAATGATGTTTTCCACTCAACTGCCATTCCTGCATTCCCTGGCTATCTTAAAAAATTTCTCAACTGATTGAAAAGTTGCCCTTATCACCACGAGTCATGAGTAATAAAGAACTACGGATAAAATTATACTTAATCCGTTTTAATAAAAATATTATTATCTCTTTTTCCATTTTAATTTATTTTAAAGCAAAAAAATAATAATTCAAATTTAAATAAAAAAACGATAGTAATATTTTTATTAAAATAAAAATAATATAATTTTTCTTAATTGTTATGTGAAATATACCGGATATAATTAGTTATCGAAAGATGAAAAAAAACAAGTAGTGTACAAAGAGAATTGGAATTTGAAAAACAAGATTCTTCAAACCTACCAAAAAAACAAAACAGCGAATCATGGAGGCTCCCATATAATATCCAAGTCCAGCTATGAAGCCAACTATTGAAATTGCATTGCAAAAATTTGTATCTGCAATGTTATTTTTAAATTTGTAGTGTCATATAAGTCTTATATCCAAAATAAAAAGATATATTACTATTTAAATAGTATTCGATAAAATTTAAAATGAAAAGATACGTACTAAGAGCGTCCACAATTATGAAAAGAGTAAATATTAAATACCAAGAGTAAATCTTAAAAAAATTGATATTCTAGATGGTCAAGCACAACGGTAGAAGAGCAAAATATGGTTAAGCACAGGTATAATCCACGTTTGACCTTGCGCATAAGTATAATCCGCGTCTGTTGTTTGGGCAGACATATAATAAGCGCCTGATTTGGGCGTACGTATTATCACGCCTGGTCTCAGACGTAGTTTAAATCCTCTTTTGATATCAAACGAAGATTAAAAGGGCGTCCAACTGACAGATGCGAGTATTATCAACGCCTGATGAAACAGAAATAACCTACGCTCATTGAACATGCGGTGATAAAACATGCGTCTGATGGAAAGGCTCACGTTCGAACAACGCTTGTGCATCAGACGTGAATTATATTCACGCCACACATCTAGACGGACAATTTTATGTTCATTCTTCTCCTCTTCTTCTCAACAACAAGTTAACCCTAGAAAAAAAATTAATCTAAAATCGTCCATAATTTTCTAATTTTCAGTTACAAATGTATAAAGAAAGATGAAGTTTATGAAAATTAAGTTAATCTCAACAAGGCATGGAACTCAAACCGGTTTTAATGAATTTTAATGGGTTTTAATTATGATTCATATTTGTGGTAGTATTTTGTTAATTAGGTATGTAGATATATGTTAGCTGATTAAAGATATGATTATGGTACTTTATAATTAGGTTTTGTAAATTTTTATTTTTAAATTGGGTTTAATTCTTAACTAGGTTTTTGCAAGTTGTAAATTGGGTTCAAAAAATTTGATTTAAATTTAGAATTGATTAGTTTGAGTTGGATTGTGGTTAATTTAATGTGTCTAGAGATGTATATGTTTGTTGTAGATGTAGAACATATAATTTTTGTATATGTAATTATGAATGTGTATGGAATTTTGGGATTATGAATGTTTGTAGAGTTGATTATTTGTTTAGAGGGTTACTCTTTTAATGATGAAATTTATATTTTTATGGATTTATGAATATTTGTAGAGTTGATTATTTGTGCATTGTGGTTAGAGGATTACTCTTAATTATGAAACTTGTATTTTATTGTTTGCACTGGAAAACGCCGAGATTTGTACGTCGAAAAAAGACGAACAAGAAACTTAAAAGTGTTGCGAATCCTGAAATAGACCCTAGTGTTGAAGTTGTGGAGGTCTCTGTTCCCGGGTTAGCGAACTACCGTATACTGGAAGATGGTAAAAAACACGCTTCAACGGATATTTTATATTCAAGCGATCCAAAATTCAGGTATTCCCATCGTGGTTCCCTCGTCTCGTTCATTGGCTACTATGCGGATATTACAAAACATAGTCCTATGGTTAAATACATTATTGAAAAGGTAGGATGGGGACGTTTATTGACCATGAATTTAGGAGAAACCTCACATTCATTGATTGACTATCTTGTTGAGCGTTTTTGGGATACGACGAACACTTTTCACTTTCCCTTTGGTGAGATGGGGTTTACACAACTTGATTGGGTCATGTTGACAAGATTGAGTATTGGTGTTGGGGTTGATATTCCGTATGAACTAGCCAAGTACAAATTTGGTTATGTTCGTGAGTATTTTTTTTCCAGAGATAAAAGATCCCTTAGTTTGTTAAAGAGAAGATATCGCCCCCGCAGTAGGTTTTAGATACAATTACAGTTTCATTTGTAATCACATATTTCAAAGAAGATACGTTGGTTGCGGTTAACGATGATAACCAACTTGATGAAAGAGTGGCAACAACCTTCTTTATGTATGTTTTGCGATAATTTTTCTTTTACAATGCCAAAAACTATATTGATGTTGGATGATTAGTTTCTTTTGAGGATCTTAGTGCAGTTGACACGTATGACTGGGGTGGTACCGCTTTTTCGAAATTGTATTCGGTACTCGGCGTATATGGTAGGGGACATAAGTCACTAAGCGGGCCCTTCCAAATATCAGAGGTAAATTTTTCTGTTATTCCTACTTCCTTTAAATGTCTATTTGTTGGTAATTGATTAATTTGGTTGGTTGTTATGACAGAGTAGTTTTGGGAGTACACATATCTGGGTATATGTCGACCATCAAGTGCAACGAGTGATAATGAAAAAATGTGGCTTAGAAGTTCTCGGTGGAAGATAAAGAAGAAGAAGACTATTGATATTGTTCGCTCTAGGAATTTTCTTAATTAACTGACTGTAGACCACGTGACTTGCGACCAAAGGAATCCATCAGATATGTCCTTGAATATGATGCTGGACGCACTGTTGTGGAGCTCTCAGATTCAAGGGTTATATTTTCTTGGATTGGCACTGTGAGTTGATAATTTTTTTTATGTGACTATTGTAATATATTAAAAGCCAATGACACTATTATTTATTTTCTTTATTTTCTGATAGTCATTTTCTTTGTTTTCTGATAGTTATTTTTTAGTACAACATAATATGTACCTGGGGGATCGTTGTTGGAGGCAAAACCATTTTACTTTTGGAGTTCCCAGAAACCCACCTTTGCAAGATCAATAGTGATGAAGGAAATCGGTTGAAAGAAGCCGGTTGGACAGATGCAACGACCTTAGTGCAAGTTGTTTTGTATAATATGTGTATGTTGTATTGGAGACATGTAAATAACTTCCAGAAATATGTGACCAAATTCGATTGGGAGGTCGAAACATAGGGGTATGCTGGTGACTGTATTAAACACAATATTCAATAACCTACTGAACATGTAGCCATTCCGCCTCAACAACAATTATCATACGCAAGTATACCGTAAACTTTATTTTGTAAGTATACAAAAATATGTGCTAATGTCATTTATTTTTTGCATGACTGCTCGAAGCTAATGATATGGTTTAACAATATGCATTTTACATTAAATGAAACGAAAGAGAGAATGGACTTTATCATGGCGAAAGATGAAGAAATACATGGACTACAAAATCTTAACAACAATTTGGAGGAACAATTGTCCTATTTCCGTATGCAACAACCACCCAACCTCCGCTTGGATTCAGTAATTTTTCTCAAACTATGCCACAAAAAATTTGGACCCCAATGACTCAAGCATCAACATCAACAAAGTCGTCAGTTAATTACACATCGAGAATGCCTATGCCTTTTATCCCACCGCGATCGACGTCATCGAATCCATGTACGGATGGTAGGAATGACTAATTTTGTATGACTATCAGATGACTTGTCATATATGTTATGTTTTATCTTTGTTGTGTATAGTCATTCCAACCTGACTACTTATTAATGGCTTGTCTTATATGTAAGGGAATTGTCATTTCAAATGTCAACTTATTAATGGCTAGTCTTTACCGAGAGTGTGTAGTCATATCAAGACTGAAACAATTGCCTTTTTTCTACTTAATAATTCTCTCGGAATCTAGATGTGCTTGCATATATCATGAAAACTTTTATTATTTTACATAATATGATAGTGGAGGATGAGCTTCTACCCGGTGATTGGTCACATGAATATGAACGCCGCCACGCAGCACCGTGAATATCGAGAGAACATAGTCATGAACTTTTGAGAATGAGAGCTAAGCAACGCCGACGTGCTATACACAACAAAGAGACGCATTTTTGCTTACGTAATGACTTGATCGAACACTTATGGTCAAATTTAGGAGATAATTAAGAAGTTGGAAATTAGGCTAAAAGGTTTTGTGTGTATATCTCTTGTAAGCCATTCCGAGATACCACTCCGCCGTTAGGGGCACCTGGCGGTTTAAAGGCTTGCTGCACATGCTAAGTGCACCCGCGATGCCTGCGAAGGTGAGTTAGGCTTGCAATTCAGAATACTGGAATCAATCAGCATACTATCTTGTAACGTATTTCTTAATGAATAAAATCATTTAAACCTCTTAATTTAATTCAAAGAAATCAAAATTAAAATCCAAAAGTACAAACTAAAACTGCCAATGATAATAATTAATATTAAAATACAATTAAACTACTAAAACTATTAATTATTTATTAATCATAATAATTAAGGTTTCAACTAATCCTGCTATGCTTTAAGCTTGGGTTTTTCCACTCCGCAATGTATCTGCCTTTCGAAGTTCGATGTACTCTCTAGTTATGTCATCCAATCCAGAGACATCCATCATCATTATATGAAACTCTTCTTATGCTTCTTTCTTTGCGTCGAGTTTTTCTTGCCTTGCTTGTTTTGTCGTAAACTTTGCCGCAGACATCTTGTTTAGCTGTAAACTTGGCTTCTCTATGTGCCATCTTCATTTTTTATTGTTCTTTGTAATGGGTATTAAATTTTTTTGCTCTTTAATAATTATTTCCATCATTTTCTCTTGGAATTGGATTTTCTCTTGAGTCGTTTCGCTGCTTTTTTTCCCCATCTTACGGTTATATGTGCTAGTTATGTCTCCTATATCTCAGTCTTCACATGACTCTCCTTAACTTGTTTTCTGTCTTACCCCATCTTCCTCGCCATTCTGAGAATATTCCACATCTTGCGTCGAATCGAACACTACTGTCGATTGCCGTGAATATTTTATATTTTCTAATATAATTTCGTAGCACTCTTCGTGCTTAATTTTTTATCATCATTACATTCCTTGAAATGCTTCCTTATTTCTCCAATCTTTTATTGTTTTAAAAACCATTAGTGCATGTATATCTAAATAATTATTACGGGTTTAAAAAATAACGATTACTTACCTTATTTTCTGGCCCCATCCAGTATGATATTCATCTTCCACTTCCGACTCTTTTGTATAGAAAAGCGCCATATCTTTACTTATTCCCGGAAATCGTTTATAAATGGAGGTCCAACTGCGCTTCGGTTTAGTAAGTAGGGCTTGTTCCATCGCAGCTTTGATGCGAGTCCACAATATCTTTTCGGATTGATCGGTTCCAATAACAGAATCTTAAGATATTGATAAATGAATTTTAAACATCGTTATATCTTCAATTGTTAAAAAATTTATACCACGTGGTATCGATGCCGTAATTCTAAATGATTTGAAAGATGAATGATACGAAAGTAGTGAAATTGTTCTGATACACAAATGAAATGAATTAGTAGTACTGATAAAATGTTCAACAAATTCATATATACATAGGTATATGAAAGATAGTCGTTGCAATAAAATCAAACGGTCGAAAATTTCAAACGTTATAAAGTATTACAGTTGCATCCAGACGCATAAATAATCTGCGTTTCAAAACAGACGTACATATAATTTATAATCTATGTTTGACTCGAACGCACGCTAATAATAACGCCCCTTACAGAAGGACGTATAACTCCCGCCTCACACATGCGTACATAATAACAACGTCTGATACTAGACGGACATATTGTTTACTTCTGGTGGGGCGGACGTTAAATCAACGCCCAACATAGGCGGACTTTATGTCTGCGCTCCACCATCAGACGAAAGCTTCAGTATGTATCTGACACGAGACGTTAATTATATTCCCGCTTACTCTGAAACGCATACAATTTTTATGCTCGATCATATTTAGTTTTGGTCAGAATTTTATACTGTTTTTAGTCTCAAACAGTAAAAAATTGGACCAAATATAGTTTTACTCCTTTTCTCTGTGATTACTTTATGGATCAAATTTGGATATAGTCCATAATTTTACTCTATAACTATGGACGCTCTAATACATAAAAATGGAATTTTATTAATATCATAAGTACTTGTAAAAATATACTACTTAACAAATAAAACGAGTGAAAGAAATAATAACACCTTTTGGGTAGTTTGGGAAATAAAGGCTGCCATGGACCATAGGATGGTTGCTTTACGGAGGGGAGTGAATATATTAAAGTTACCCAGAAAAAAAGAAGCTTATGATTGATACTTACGAGACAGAATGATTCACTTACCCACCAAAAATAAAATCATGAGCAGGCAGGCTCCTCTTTGACAACACGCGTAAGTGCACATGTTATTCTAGATTGGCCTGGGTCACCATAGACCTCAATGCCACGAAGATTACTTCTATCTCATGGACCTCAGCCGGGTCGTTGATGCAGCAGCAGGCTCCACTTGATATTGGTGCCCAATCTCTGACTGAACTTCACTCGTGATCTAGTTTCAGAGTGAGCCTAATGCCAGACTCAACTACTAGATCAAATTCAGTGGGCTAGTGCCAAGCTCAATCTCTATAGGATAAAAAAATCAGAAAGAACCGAGACTCTGGTTCAGCAATCAAAAGTAACTTTGCTTCTGCTAATTCTTTGGACCTAGACCTAAAATCAGAGTTATATATAATACACGATTATATTAATAGCCTTATTAAATTTAATAGGATACCAACCTTCCACTTGTTCCCACCAATAACCACTTCCAATCTCGTTAAAACTACCGAGGGCAATTTCTTAAGCAGATGCCACTTGTATAAGGTTGAAAAGACCTTTCACCAAAAGTACAGAGAGAATTTGGAATTTATGCAGGACCTGACTGGTCACTAACCTTAATAAGGGCCACGGATTGAGTGGACCAGAGGATCACACTTAATAGTGTATGGTCGCAAAATTCGCATTAGTATCGCTTAACGTGTACACTACAGGAAACCCATGTATATATCTAGTGATGACATTGCTGTGTATGACCAAAAAGAGAAAGCAAATAGAATGTCAGAGTCAAGGAGATTGTAAACTTTTGTTGCTTTGTAGTGATCAACCTGTATATCTATGTCTGCAGCTGCCTTGTGGTATCGGCGAATGTGCCTACTGTCTACTTAAGTCAAGCTTATACTGGATGGGTTTGTATCCCTGACAAGGATAGATAGAGCAATTCAGGCAGTAGATATTATGTTCAGAAAACAGCCTTCCCAACAGCAATGATCGGCGGCACCCATGACCCATTGCATTATTTTCCACATTAAGCAACGTTGCTATGCCAGAAAAGGCCTCAATGACCGTTATAACTTGGTCAATCCATCAATCTTCTGTTATTGTCTTTTTTTTTGTCACAACTGACAATAAAACGTTTTAACCATACGTTCTGAACTAAGAACCAGCTTCGAACCATTGCCGACATTTTAAAACGCATAATGCCGTGGGAGAGGGATTAATTTGGTATATCTGATACCCTATCTAGCTAATTGACCAATATCATGACTGGTAATGATTCAGTGTCCTACAGGCCAAGAGCCACAGTAGAGCTTTTTGGCTATCTCTCTGTCTAAACACTCAAAAGCAAAAGCACTAAGCCGATGGATAGAGAAAGAAAGCTAGAGGCTAGCTTGAGAGACAAAGAAAAGTGAAAGTTTTCACACCACACTTACAGTTAAGGATTTTCATTATTCAAAATTTCAAATAAACTAAACAAATTGACTAACTGGTGAGTGTTTCTCTTCCTGTATGGTATAGATTTTCATCTGCGAAGAGATTAATTAAGAATATATACTAACAAAGTGTTAAAGAAAAGGAAATTAAATATTTGGAGATCAAGTTTTCTACCAAGAAAGTGGGTAACAAAAGTTGTATCCATCAAAATCTGTGGAGATTTAAAGATGCTTATAATTAATTCACATGTAAAATCACAGGAATTGGCAACATTGAAAGCATATATTTCCCTTCATATATAGAGAGATAATAGAATCATTACGCATATTGGGCGTTGTACTATTGCTGTTAGTAAGTAGCTAGCTTGTCTGGTAGAGTGGTGGTAAAAGACAATTTGGATACATTTTTATAACTTTTAAAGGAGGTTAATAATTCTTATAAAGAATTACTAATTTATTCAATTACTTTTTTTATATTGATTTTGTAATCCAATATAATTAGTAACCCTGTTATAGTTACGTAAACAATTTTTTTAAACTCTCAATGAATTACACGTGGATATATTATACCTAAGAAGTTTGCTAATATAATTTGGTTTAAAAAAGATGGAATAATACGATATTATATTATATACGAGAATGTTCCTAGTTGGTTTCCGTCCGTTATTTGGTTGCTAATTCATTTGCCGTCCAAAACTTCAATTTTCTTTTAAAGCATGAACCTTAATCTTTTTTAAACGTGTATAGTTAAATTAAATCTTTACCAAAACTATTTTTTGTAAGCTGGAATTTGTAATTAACTAGGTCAACCGCGACAGCTATCATGCCAAAACAGGTCATTGGCAAACAATCCAATATGACTGGACGTTCCTTGCATTTTTGCGCTACACTACATTTTTTGTTTTTTTAAAGCAATCACTATACTACATTTGTGAATGCGTCAAACTAAAAGCAGCTAGTTCCATTGCGTTTATTTCTACTATTTAGCATGCTTTCTTTTTCCGTGGCTCTGGAGTAACATTTCTCGGGGAAACTATAACATTTTCATGTATTTTTTATATGTAGTGTCCTTCTAGCTTTTAAGGATTCGAAGAATGTCAGTTACCTACCGAATGGCTCCAATGTTTTAGTCCATAAGACCTTCTGCTGGAAGCTGGTTACTAATTTTTCGTGCTTCTTTTGTTGATACATTGAGATATTATACGTAGACATGATGAGGTTACATCATATGTATTCTACCGGCCAATTTACTTTTCTTTTTTATATTTTTTGTTTTTATCCAATCAGTTGGCTATGCCTATACGAGCCTAGTACAATTGGTTACACGTAAGATCAAGAGTTATAGTACTGTATATTGTTTGCGACTTTGCGTGGGCTAGCATCATCTCGTTTCTTAGATTTTTATTCAACAAAATTGGAATTTAATGCCCAAAATCTATTCCAATATGGCAATATCAACTGCAGCTGAATGGTTCGACAAGGATGAAGATGATCTCCACTTAATATGACAAATATTTAGAGCATAAGTCCGTCGATCTAATTTGAACTTAGACCTAGAACCAGAACATCCTCTAGCATTTTTTTTTAAGAAAAAAATTATATTAAAAAAATAATAATAATAAAACAAAAACCAATAACAAGAGAAGGAGAGCTATTACACTGCCATTAGCATCTCCTAATGAGTGAAAATCATACTAGAGTTTACATATTTAAAAGTATTCTTATAACAACACCAAAGAATAATTTCTTGTTTGATCAAATCTATACATTCTGCTGTCGTCTTTCCTCTACCAACATAAACTATATTATTTTTTGAGGTTTTTAATAAAATACAGACTATTAACAAATAATAAAATGCCCACGTTTTATTAAACTTTAATATAATGACCATGACGTTAGCAATTCCGTCAGGGCCCACCAAATTGGTAAAATCTCGTTTACTTAGTCAATATCTCGTATGACGAGATGATATTTTGATGACGTAATTACAAAGCTACCCTTTACGGAAGAAAGGATGTTTTGATCTTCAACCGTTGGATTAATCGACGGCTCAAGATTAATTTGACCAGATTGTAACACATGTTCATCTTCAACCGTCCACACGTTGGATTAATCGATGGCTGAAGATTAATTTCACCAGACTCTTTCTTCTTCTTCTTCTTCCTCCTTTTTTGTGGTGAAAGGGCGAAATATGTTTCGATCTTTGTTTTATAAATTGGGGGTACCTCTCAAAAGGAAGCTCATCCAAAAAGAATCTTTTTGTTCATCATTGTCAGCTAAGTATTTTCTCTTTACATTACAAAATCAAAATGTTGTGATTTCAAATTCTAGGGTTACTTCCATCTTCTATTCCTTCTCTACTTCGATTAGTGATGGTAATGTTATTTCTTCTTCTGATTATGATTCTTCATTTGTAGTTCCTATCTCAATTTCAAAACCACATTTAAGCCTGATTCAATTCTGATTTTACTCAAAGCATACGGATTTACTGAAGTCGTCCTTTCATCTAATCCTCACAAAACCCTCAAGCCCAAATTTGATTTTTTCAAATCCAAAGGGCTTTATGGACTTGAAATTGTAAACTTCATTACAATTGACCCAACAATTCTCAAGCAGAGCTTTAATAAAGTAATAATCCCTTCCTTTGATATCCTTAGGAGCATTGTTAAGTCTGACCAAAGCGTCATTAAAATGATTAAACGAGATTATTGGATTCTCAGTGCAAGCCATGTTAAAAGAGTGAAGGTCAACCTGGAGCTTTTGAGAAATGAAGGTGTCCCTCAAACTAAGATTTCTAAGTATCTAATCGAACACCCAAGATCATTTACTGGAGATGCGGATAGATTTAAAGAGATTGTAGAAAAGGTTAAGGAAATGGGTTTCAATCATTTACGAACCATATTTCTTAAAGTTGTACTTGTACTGGTATCATTGAGCGAAGCCAGTTGGAGAGAAAAGATGGATGTTTACAAGACATGGGGTTGGAGGTTTAAATTAGGTTGAAGATGATGAAAGAAGACCACTAAGGTAGCACGTGCTCTGCACATGCTGTGAGTCACGAGTTGAGCACACAATGACTCACTGTTCTAACTAGGCCTTATTCACACGATTCAAGGGCTTTAATGTCTTTTCCAATAGCTGATTTAGTGCCACCTAATCTCTAACGATAGTTAACCTTTTTTCAAAAAAACCAAGAGGAAAAGGTCAAACTGAGCCAATTTTATTAATGTTCCAAAAAACGTGGCTATTTTATAAACGAGGGTTTCGTACATGGGCATTTTATTAAAAGCCCCTTATTTCTTTTTTTCCATATTATCCACATCACAATATAGTGGATGATCTCCCAAACTTCTTTCTCTCTTCATGCAAGAACATTTCTTTCCCAAGCATCATAGAACTGTTTAATGTTTACAGGAAAAGGCCATGCAATTCTAAAAGCCTTAATAAAATGATCTCAAATCTCAAAGGCATATGAACAATGCAAGAACAAATGAGCTGCATCCTCTATTGCATTATTACACAGAACATATTCCGTATTGTCTAGCTGAATAGCTCTTCTACTTAACATTTCTTTAGTTGGAAGAGAGTTGGAAAACACTGCGCAAATCATAAAACTAACTTTGTGGGGAATACTACTCTTTCATAAGTATTTTCGAAACTCACAATCAGCTACATCACCAGTCATTGACTCGTAACACTTCCTGCTATTCAAATCTCCTAGAATTTTCAACTCATCACTTTCACCTTCTATTAAAAAATGGAACTATTCTTAAATCCATTCTTAGAAGATCCCATTCTAAGCTTTGATTAACATTCAAATGGTGTCTGAAGCCGCAACTCCACTGCGCCTCTTGAATCATCTCAGCAATTGTAGCTTGTTTTTCCCTACATGCCTTGTAAATAACTGGAAATATATATCTTTTAAGCATCCTCCATTCACCCATCTATCTTGCGATAACCTTATAGACTTTCCATCTCCTATCTTAAAATCTGAATGTTGCTGCAGCAAGAGAACCATGTCAGCCACGTTCTTCCAGACACTTCTACATTGAGGATTGTTATCAACGATTGGCATTAACACACTTTCCGTCGCTCTGAATTTATGTTGTACAATCCTTCTCCAGAGAGCATTTTTGTTTCTTGAATATCTCTAAACCCATTTTGCCAGTAAGGCCTTATTCACCATTCTCAAATTTCTCATCCCCAAACCTCCACTATTTTTGAAATACAAACTTTAGACCAAGCAACCCAAGACATTTTCCTTCTTCCCTCAACTTCTGTAAAAAATTTATCATCAGCTTAATCATTTTATTTTCAACACTTACGGGCAAACGGAAAAGTGAGAGGTAGTAAACCGGTAAGCTAGACAAAACACTTCTTATCAACACTAATCTCCCTGCTTTTGATAAAAATTTGTTCTTCCAGCTAGCAAGCTTTTTCTCCATTCTTTTTATAACAATATCCCAAACAGACATACTTCTCCAATGAGCATCAATTGGTAATCCTAAATACTTAATTGGTAATTTTTCAGTTTTGCAACCCGACTCTCTAGCTAGCTCATTGATATTATCCTCTGCTCCAACACTTATCATGCTGCTTTTATCCAAATTAAGTTTCAAGCCCGTAAAATTCTCAAAGATAGCCAAGATAATAAGAAGTCTTCTAACTTGCTCAACATTAGCATCCAAGAAAATTAAAGTATCATCTGTGAATTGCAAATGAGAGATCATGGAACCATTTTCTGCCACCTTAAATCCAGTTAATTGCCTTCTTTCCACAACATCATTAAAAAGTTTCAAAAAAACCTCCACCACTAGCAAAAAACAAAAAAGGAGATAGGGAATCCCCTTGTCTCAACCTTTTAGAAGGCTTAAACTTCTCTGTAGAGGAACCATTTACCAGTACAAACAAATGAGAGGTTGTGACACACCACTTAATCCAAGAAATCCATTTATGACCAAAGCCATGGTTTTGCAATATATAAAAAAGAGCTTGCCAATTTACGTGGTCAAAAGCTTTTTCCATATCCACTTTGCACAAAACACCAGCCTTTTTAATCTTCAATCTACTATCAACACACTCATTATCTATCAGCAACCCATCTAGAATTTGATTATCATGAAGGAATGCACCCTGAAAATATGAAACAAGATATGCCATCACCTTCTTGAGTCTTTCTGCCAACAACTTTGAAAGAATCTTATACACACTTCCTATGAGACTAAATGGCCTAAAATCTATAGGAGTACAAGAGTCTTCCTTCTTAGGAATCAATGTACAGTAAAACCTCTATAAATTAATACTCGATAAATTAATAACCTCGATAAAATTAATAATTTGTCCAGTCCCAACTTGGGACCAGTATAAAATTGGACCCCAATCGATAAAATAATAAGATAATAACTTTTTTGAAATCCCAGTTTATATATATTGGTCCCAATGAAACTATAAATTAATAATTACTAAAATATTCTAAATTCTAAGATTGTCTAGTAAAAAATGAATCTATAGTCATTTGTTTTTTGTTGAACTTCAAATCTATATTGAGTTCATCTTTAAATCTCCTCATTGCACTTAAGAGTTGGGGCATTGTCTTCTCGTATTGCAACAAAAAGTTGTGAAGAGTTGTTGCCGCTTGCAATGCTTCTTTCCGAGTGACCCAAAGCTATTGAATCATCGCCAACTTTGTCATCGACCGGATTTTGAATGGTATCCGCCACAATTTCTTCAATGCTTTGAACCTCGTAACATTCATAAAATGTGCCTTGGAACTTGTTTTTGTAATTTATTTTTCATCTCTAACTAATATACATTGTAACTAGTACAATGGACTTGGAAATTTAAAGATAATACGTAAAACCTCTTTAAATTAATAAATTATTAATTTATCGATATAATAATATCTCGCTAAATTAATAAAATATCCCAGTCCCAACATTATTAATTTATAGAGGTTTTACTGTAATGAAAGAAACATTAAACCTCCAATCAATAGAATTATACCTATGAAATTCTGCTAACAAACTTATCAAATCATGCTTTATAATACCCCAACAACTTTTGAAAAACTCTAAAATGAAACCATCAGGTCCTGGAGACTTGTTTGACCCATAGACTTGATTACTTGTCACACCTCATCTTCACTGAAGTCCCTTTCTAGCCACTCTCTATCTTCATCCTTCACTTGAGGGGAAATGCAGAGATTCCATGGAAGAATGCACCTATGGATTTTGAGAAAACAAGTTTACATAAAAGTTCCTTATTTCCTCCTTAATTTGCTCAAAACAATCCACCCCGTTGATCCTTTAACATGATATGTATTTGTATTTTTTTTGTTTTTTTTTTGTTTTGTTTTTTTTGGGTACACACTACACGATATGTACAGTTGGTATTGGAACCGAAACTTACTTGTTACCCCATGACACAGTGACCCAATGATAATGAATAAGGTAATGATGATGTAAAGGGATATCCAATGATGATGAATAAGGTAAGGAGATGACCCTGATTAGAATGTAATGTAGCTGGTATGGAGTGTTGTCATTATGTTCTTTCAATTAGTACATCTAAGCATGCATGCATGATTGATGCAACTCTCTCCCCCTCTCTCTCCTTACTAGCTGGCTAATGTCATATGCTGTATATTCTAGTTAGCGATGCTACATATTAATCTTAGTCTGCAATAAGTATCATTAACAGATGTGGTTATTGCCTAGGGAAAAGGACTAGGGATCCCATTGGAGAAAGAAAAACACGACGTCTCTAGAAGTTTTTTGAATGAAACAACTCTCTGGTCTCTCTTTCTATATATCTATAATACTAGTGATGATGATCATCAATCATCAGGCGGGCGCCTGTTTAGCTCTAGTTCTTTAAGTAAAAGGAGAGTTGTTGAGGGGCACTAAAAAAGGATTTAATTATTTCAAAGAAAGCCGGGAGAGACAATGAAGATTGTTAACCAATGATGGTGTTCAGTTTGTGAGAGCTTGGTAGAACGGAAAGGCCAACAACCTTCTTAGCCATGAAACAAAATTATGTAAGTTCACAAACTTTCTCGCTCAACTCGACTACCACATTTACATCTATGCATAGTGGGTGATAAGATTTAGGCTGTCCATGCATGTGCCAGCCGAGAATCATTATATATGACCTAATTATATACTACAGAAAATACTGATGATGATGATTGTTGGCTAATACCTATGTTAACGACCAATTTTACTAATCAGCCATGTAAAATACTCCAGATGTTGCTGACTACTCATTAATTTATATACCGTGTTTCTTTGTCTGGACTGTACTCATTAATTTATATACCGTGTTTCTTTGTCTGGACTCTGGCATGCTCTGGATATTGTATACGATTAAAATCATTCAAACTATTTCACCCAATTTGAATGGGGCAGGACCACTGTATGGCGTACGTGCCGAACACATCTTAGCATACAACGGAAATAAATTTAACACAAGTTTAGCTAGTCAGGCTTGTGACTTGCCTAGCATTGTGTCTTATAAAGACATTACAATGAGGATTTAGAGCGGAGTTTGATCCCCTTAAACCAGAACTTAGAGTTTTAGAAGCTAGTACTTCTAGCTTTGGCAACCAACTTTGTAACTACTAAAAATTTGCCTCGACATGTGACGTGTGACTAAAGTCGAAACCACTTAGTACGCTACAATAAATTACACTACCTAGACTTCTTAGTTATCAAGCTATTTACATTAAGATTTATTTTGTAAATAGTCCGTGGATTATAATTCCAAAGGTGTCACTATTTATCAATAAAAAATCCAACAAAATAAAATACTCACAAAAACCTCAATTGACATTAACTGTCTAAACTATCCTTTCATAAATGTCAGCCCATAAAAATAACCGTCTCTCATTTATCATTATGCAACGGAACTTCCGCATGTATCACCCGTAACAGCCTTTTTTTCCCTTAAACCTTCTCTTCTCTTCCCTCAAAAACTAAAATCTCATATCTGAAACTAATTTTAATTTCAGTTATCTCATCTTCTTACTTCACAAAATCAGAAATCTAACCTAAATCGAAACAAATTACTGACCAAAATCAAAATGGTGAAGAAACAAGAGAAAAAGAAAGATGAAAAGATCAACAAAAACCTTAAGAAAACAGTGAAGAAACAAGAGAAAAAGAAAGATGAAAAGATCAACAAAAAGCTTAAGAATACAGTCGAAGATTCTCCAAAAGGTAAATCGAAGTTTCATTGTTCTTCAATGATTATTTATGGTTGAAAAACAACATGCATCAATGATTTTTGGTTTCACAATTTTGGTTTCATCAGTGAATTTACATAATTAGGTTTCATTTCGTACCATCAGTTTGTATCATAAATTAGGTTTAGGTTTCATCTGTTTTGAAATCACTGGTTTCAATTACATTTATATGTAATTAGGTTTCACTAATTTTTGTCTTGTTTTCATCATCTTTTTGTAGCAAAAGTAGGTTTTAGGTTTCATCTGTTTCCACCTTATTTATTCACGGTTCAATTTTAAAACTCTGATTAAATTGTGGTTTGGCAATTATTATTATTTTATTTTTTTTACTTAATGGCTTCTTTGATGGAACCAATTTTGGTTTCATCATCTTCACTTATGGTTGAAACCAACTTTCTTGGTGTTTTTAACTTATTGGCTTCTTTGATGAAACCAATTTGTTGGTGTTTTCAACTTATTTGCTTCCTTTCATCATCTTCACTTATGGTTGGAACCAACTCCGTTGGTGTTTTTAACTTATTGGCTTCTTTGATGAAACCAATTTTGGTTTCATCATCTTCACTTATGGTTGGGACCAACTCTGTTGGTGTTTTTAACTTATTGGCTTCCATTGGTTTCATCATTTTTTCAATTATGGTTGGGACCAATTCCATTGGTGCTTATGGTTTAAAAAACATGAAAAAAAAAGACTAATATAACCGTATAGATGCTCGTTGAATCATTTGTGTGTGGAGGCAACTTCCGTAAAAGCTTTGATACAAAAAAAGGAACAACACATAAAGGCCCTTGTTGAATATCTATTTTGGCGTTTCTTCAAACCTTTTTATGAAGGTACATTGTAAGAAGACGAATTGAAGAAAAAGACGAAAGAAATTAAGATGATATTAGGTTCATATCATAAGAGTGCGCCACGTGTGAAACCAGACTGTTTCAAGGTAATGAGAGCAAAAAATATGATATTGTAGACCGCAACGGAACAATTCACTGTGATTTTTAGTCTACAAATGATGAAGGAAGTATATATAGAGAAAAATGAGGAGCTGAAGAGAAAGGTCAGCATGTTCGCAGCTGAATACTTTAAGGGAGATAATAAGATGAGGAAAACTGATATTCTGAGAGGTATGATGGAAACTGCAGCGGATGAAACCAAAGCTGAAGACTCTGTCAAATTATTCGTTCTCTACCTTTTGGTTTCGATATTTTTCCCAAACAAAGGTGGGCATATCTGACTTCAAAATACTTATACCAAGTATTTGGGATGAATAAGGTGTGTTGGCCATATGTTTTTCATGAGTATCTAATTGAGTCGATAATAAAAGCCAAAGAAGTTGATGATGTATCGGGTTGCGTCATTTACCCATTGATAAGTTAATTTTTGTTTCTTTGATTCATAGGTTGTTTGTTTTTTATTTTTCTAAGTATGATTATTAATTTGAATGTTTTTTTTTTCTTTCAGTATTGGTTTTCCAAGATGTCAAACATCACCGAAAGAAATGATAGGCGCGTCATGTACGACGCAAGGTTCAATAGATGAAACCTAGATGGATTATACCACACGGTAATGGATAATTTCGAGGATCTTAACAAAAAATAAGAAATTTTCTCAAAGGTAAAAGCAACAATAGTTCTTGTTTGTCTGTACTGTTTAATGATGATATGGGGTTGAAATTTGTTGGGACAATGTTTGGTTCCATCTGTTTTTCGTCGAATGGTGGTTAACAAAACTGGTAATCCTATGGTTTTTTTTAATGAATCTAATTTTGGTTACATCAAACATTCTAACTGAAAACCATTTTTTCTTGTGCTCTGCAGATGAATGTGGGTCACTGTAAGGGATCATTCTTGCTTCCATGTAATAAATAAGAAATGTGTTTGGTCCAACGTATAGAGGAAGAGGATATTCCTGTTTAAGAGTATATTGATCATGAACTGCAGGTTGGTGATGACAATGACGAGCGTATCGCAAGTGAACTACAGGTTGGTGCTGGCAGTGGAAAGCGTATTGCAAGTGAAAAGAATGTTGGTGCTAACAATGAAGAGCCTGCACAAAATAAAGAGAATTTTGGTACTGGAAATGAAGATAACCCTTACAAGGCTAAATGTCAGTGTGCGAGAATTTTGATTGAAAAGCTTACAACCGTTGGTAACAATAGGCTTTCTGAAGAGGATAAATTAGTGTTGGCCAAATATGATGCTAAGGAGAGGTTACAACCAATAAAGGAGAGGTTACAACCAATAAAGTACATAAGAAGGAAACGTAAAAAAGATCAAGTAGATGATACGATGTAGCTGAAACAAAAGTGGATTTGATCTGTGAAGAAAAGGCACCTAAAACGGTTTCGAACCGTGAAGAAAATGCTGAGAAAGAATGTTAGATATTAGATGTGTTACATATGATCTTGTTTATTAAGATTCATTACTGAAACTGTTAACTCCATATATAAAACATTTATTTCGAGCAATTCCATCGATTAGTATGAATTTCTTTTTTGATGAACCAGAAAAGATTTCATTTGTGAATTATAATGAGTTAGATACGTTAATATTGTAGGTGACGATAAGAAATATTAACAAGGAAGATGCAGTGGTGGCAGATGACATGATAGAAAAATAAAGGGTTTCGCTGCCTGTAGAAACACAACAAGATGCTGGCGATGTTGTGATTGAACCAGCAAAGGATTCATTGGTTGAAGATGGTGGACCACATCTAAAGTTTGACAAGGTTTTTTTCGAAGATAATGCTGGGGTGATAATTTACTTTGATTTAATTTATTGGCAGTGAATCTGATTTTATTTGATTTGATTTTTTGATTTGATTCGACTTGTTGGCAACTAATCCAACGAATGTTTCAGTTGATAAATATGCTTGAAGAAACACAACAAGATGATGCAATGAAACCAGAAAAGGTTTCAGCACATGAAAATCAGATTCAAGGTTTGATTAAAGAATTTAAAGATTTTTTGTTGGAACCAGAAAACGTTTCAGCATCTGAAGACAAAGTTCAGCAGCAACAAATGATGGAACCAGAAAGGGTTTCAGCATCGGAAAACAAAGTTCAGCAGCAACAAGATGGTGAAGTTCAGCAACAACAAGATGACAATGTTCAAGATGAAGAACACGCGAGTCTAGATAATGATGCATACAGACCTTACAAGAATCGTCGAACTAGCAACTACATATACTACCGAAGAAGAAGTGAACCAAAGATTGTAATAAAAGAGGTTTCGGAGTTAACCCCGAACACAGTTGAAGAAATCAGGGTGGCTGAGCAAGTTGTATCAGAAGTCAACAAAGCAAAGCAAACGACAAATATTATAATAGAAAAGGTTTCCGAGTTAAATCCGAATACATCTGAAGAAATCAAGGTGACTGAGCAGGTTGAATTGGAAGCCAAGAAAAGTTCTTCGTCAAATCCAGAGACCGATATTGAAGTGTCAACTCAGGGTTCAATTGATGAAAGTTGTATTCAGCAAATGGAATATGAATATGCAAACAAATATTTTACATCAAAGCCAGAGAGAAAAGGAATATGCTAATACTCAGTTGTACGCATGACAAATGATGTAATTGGTTTAGAAGATGATATGCCTCATTTCAATTTGGGATTGACGCAAAGTGACAGCGAAAAAGAAGATAGTGGGCATGAATATGAAGACACGTCTCCCGAACAAAAACTGAGTAACATAGTATAAAGAATGAGGAAGAACAAAAGGAAGATGCAAGCACCTATTGAGATGCAAGATTATACACCTGGTCAAGTTAAGAAGAAGAATGGAAACAAGAGTCATTGTGTTAGCAGAAAACACTATAAAAAGTCAAAGGAAAAGAAAGAAACGGAGAAAAAGGAGGTGAAGTTGAAAGCAGTTGACAACTTGAAGATTATGGAGGAACTCGATTCAAATCAGAGACCACCCGTGTGCAGATATTTCAAAATGCATAGCGAAAGGTGAGTGGCGTTCATACTTTTCAGTTTTTTGTTTTTATAATTTCGGTGCTGAAACCAAAATGAGTTTCAACATAGAATTTTAGTTGTTTCTTCTCTGATTATTGATTAGAAATACATTTATTTCAGTTTCTTTTCTTCTTGTTTGATCACTAATTAGTTTTTCAACAATTTAACAACAGTGATATGGCATGACAGAAAAAGGAGCTTGGATTGTACATAACGGGAAGTAATATGAATAACTTGATAAGAAAGGGTGACATCTCCGGATATATGATTGAATTCCAAATGCTAAAATTGTAAAAGAACATATCAAAGAAAGAGTGAAATCCAGATGGTAGTCATAAGTACAAAAGAGCATTTTTTCTAAGCACATATGTCTATGTGAGTTTCATCTAAATTCTCTTATGCAAGTGTTTTGATGAAAGCAAATTTGGTTACAAAACTTGAGTTTTGATTTTTTACTGAATTTTTCAGATATTACACTCAATCGGGAAAAATTGTCACTCTACAATTGAAGCTTTCATCGACAACATGGATTATAGTACATAATTTATATTCGTTCCATTGTTCACAAAACTTGGTGAAAATTTGTACCACTAGATATTGCTATCTTTTGACAATGTAACCGGAGAATTCTCTCACTACAACTCCATGACTTCCACTAAAGAAGATTGTAGCAAAAGTGCTCAAAGCATGAAAGAAAAATGGTGTCAACATTCAAACAACACCTTGCAAAGATCTCACAAGAGTCGACAAGTCAATCACGAGAATACATTATGAACATCCCTTCTTGTTGTCAGCAAGATGTGTAAGTACTTTGAACTTGCAAAGATCTTCTTGTTAATTTTATTCTCTTTTTGCAAAAAGATCTTGTTTATTAATTTCAGGAATGATTGCGGCCTTCATGTTTGCTATTACATGAAGAGCCTCTTGAAAGGAAAATTTTCGTCTGAAGAGCATATATATAAAAAAAGGTGCATAATATAAGGCCAAAGATGGCTTGTAAGATCTTCCTTGACAAAGATGCAGACTATCAGGCCAAAGTAAATGTTTGATTTAAAGATGACAGTTTTAGATTGAAATTTTAGTTTTAGTTTCATTTTAAAGTACTTGTGTAATGATTTCAGTTTTTGTTCAGTTGAAATATTTGGTTTAAAATACTTGGAACTTTTATAAAAACATCTCATTTTGTATGTTTATAAAGATCTCAGTTGGTCAAATTAACTTTCAGTAGGGAGAAAATCATTGGAACCTTTTTTGGTTTCATGGAAAAAAGTTGAAACCAAAAAGTGTTTCAACATAATACAGAAAAGCTAAAACCTTAGTCCTAAACCCTTAGGTATTGAGCCTTAAACAATTCAAAACATATTATTTTACATAGCAAAATAGAAAGGATTCCAACATATGGCAGACGTTACATATCAATAAAAGGGATACAAAACATATCATAGGAGTAAATAAAATGATGGAACCAAAAAGAGTTTCATCATATTCCAGGTGAAAAAAATTGATGAAAACAAAAAGATTTCCATCATAATCCAGATGAAAAAAAATACTGAAACATATTACAAACTATGAAACCTATTTTGGTTCTAACAAATTATAAAGACACGCAACTCTGACAAACTTAATCTAAAATTAAACAAACATGAAACACCTGCAGCAAATTAACATGTTTAACTGTAAAAATGAAAACATATAGTTGTATAAACGAAAACTGAAACTGAAAGTCGATGAATTGTAGTCGAAATGACTTCACATCGGTCGCTCAGGGCATGTTTTTCGGTTATGGGTAGTCAAAACATGGAAGCCACCACAAGTTCTCTTCTTCTTCTTTGGACGACCTGATTATGGTAGAGTATCAGGACCAAAAACGACAGATTTTGGAGACACTATCGCAGGATTTTCAACTGTGGGGACAGGATTAATTTCTGTTGCATAGGATTCCCGATAGAACTTTACTGTAAAGTAGAATTCGACATACTTATATGGATCTTCTTCATTCAACATGATACAGTGGACATCATGGGCACAAGGGAAACTATTGATGCATCAACGGTTGCAAGAAAATGTTCTTCTTCACAAATCAACCGTTTGTGTTAATGTCAAATGAACTTCAAACACATATTGCAACGACTTGGTGACACTGTATTCACGGCCATGTATCTTTTTGTTGTAGAGATCAATTTTAAATTCTGGAAATGAAGTTTCTCGCCACTTTAATGGGTTACACATTCCTCGCGACGTACACACATTTGATTCATAAGCTTCACTTTGATCTCATCTAACATGATGTCTATAGGCTTCTCTATCTCTCTCTCTTCAAGGATCCAACCATTGAAACTCTCAGGGATATTCGAACACAACCTACCATAACGATGACCCGGGAAATAAACACTTGCCCATTTATCAACCGGAGCTCTACTCAGATAATCTTGTAACTTCTGATCTTGACCTGCATCAACTTCTCCCAATTCTTTGAAAAATATGTATGTGTATTAGCATACGCACATTTTTCAAACAATCCCAACACATAATTGTTATAAACCTTATTAGCCTTCGGCAAGTATGTATTAATTTTGTTTTTCATATGCCAGAAACACCAACCATGAACAACATCAGGGAATAAAACATGAATTTGATTCACCAAACCACTACCTCGATCACTCACAAAAGTAAGCTTTTTGCACAAAAAAAAAAGGACTTCTTTCAAATTCTACAAAAACCATTTCCAATTTCGCATCATTCTCCGATGAAACCACAACATAAGCTAAATGATAGATTTCTGAAACATGAACACAAACAAAACATGAAAAACTGTCTCAGCATAAAAATGATAAAACAAACAGAAAGAAATGATAAAACCAACAGAAAAAAAATAATGAAACCAATAGAAAAAAATGATGAAACCAACATAATATTTTAGAACCTTATCGTCATTCCCGGTTAGACCTGTTGCTGCCATGATATGACCAAAGTATTTGCTCTTCAAATGGGATGCATCAAGGAATAATAAAGGATGACAGTAATTAAATCCATGAACGCATGCTCCGAAAGAGATAAACAATCTCTGAGTTTTTTGAGTCCCATTTTTAACTTCCAAAACAACACGAAATCCGTGATTTGTTTCAGTCAATTTATTGGTATACCATTTCAAGTACATAAATGATGTCTCGTTCTCTCCCCATGTAATATTCAATACATGCTTCCTCCCTGCATATGCATAATATCGACTAATGCCAAAGCCATACTCTCTTGTAAACTGATTCATAATATCCTTTGTTTTCTTCTTTGGATTCTGTTTAATCTCATCGAGAATCAAGCTACTAATTATTTTCTTCGACACATGTGGTCTATTAACAACTCCACCTTCACAAGTATGCTTCTTATTTAACTCCTTGATAATAAAAGGAATACCTTCAACACCATCAATATAAACAACATATATATGCCACTCACATTTATTTTCTTCCTTCTTAGCACAACATGCATCAATCCCCAACTTCTCATTCCTTGTCGTCTTGAATGAATACCCAGATGCTGCATGATATTTTAACAAATCAGAATGTACTTTTTGAACACCTCCCGGAAACACCTGATTGACACCCTGAAAAATGCCTAACCAAATCACAGACTTCAACGGTTCTTTCATTTCATTAGGGACATCATAATCAGCTAAATTTGTAAGTCCTGCATGCTCAAAAGGTTAATTCATGAACTTCGTGGCTGCTCAAAAGGTATAATTCCTGAACTCCGTGGCTGCTCAAAAGGTATAATTCCTGAACTTCGTGGCTGTTCAAAAGGTATAATTCATGAAATTCCTGAACTAGAACTAGAACACTCAGCTTTATGCCTTATATGTAACTCAAGAGATGGAAGCTTATTATACAAAGTAAATAGAACAACCGATTGGAGATCAAAATCATAATGGATAACCTTTTGCTGATCACCAACTATGTGAAAAATTTCTATAGAAAGAGGAAAAAATTGACACCAACTTGAACATATACTACCCTTTAAATCAAAAACAAATGCTTGTAGACCAATAAGAAATGATAATGTATCCTCTTTTGAGATATAACCGCGAGAACAGATTCCATAATCTATAGAACAAAGTATGAAACCAAAAACGGTTTCACTAGATGTGAATATCAACAACAACAACAAAATTTGATTTGAATAACAATAACAACATAACAATTTTCATTCTAATAGATTTGAATAAGAACAACAACAACATAACCAAAAATATTGTAAAAATGGATTTGAGTTTCATAATCAAGATCAACTCAAAAATTCAAATACAATAAAAAACAAAAGAAAAATCGATACTTGAAAAGTTGAATTTAAGTCTCCGAAGTATGATTCGACTACTACAATAGCTTAATCCGAAGAAGAAGATGATCAAATTGGAAGGATATACTGTAACTTCAGTTGGCTTCTTCAATTCAATATATAATTTCAAACTGAAAAATTGAATTTGAATCTCTGATAAATGATTCGAAGAATAAACTGAAACTGTAAATTCTTTTCTCTTCTTTAATTAAACTGAAACGAATACCATATCTCTTCTTTAATTAAACTTGTATCTTATAGCTTCTCTTCTCTTATTCAATCAATCTGAAACTAAAAATTACTTTCTGAGTTGTAAATATTGATTAAACCGTGGTGAATCTTTAAATGATAGAATTAAAACCCTAAAAACTAAGAAAAAACGAAAACGACGTCGAAGAAGATTTTCGATTCTCTCTGGATATGATTTATCGAAGAAGATCTGTTTTTCTCTCTTTAAATATTCTCTTCCGCCAAAACTTTCCTTTCAAAGGCTTAAGAAATATATAAGGAAGGACATGACTGGCACTTTGAAAAGTAATAAAAATAAATTTAAACATTATAAATGGAAATGGGGTTTTTGTCTCATTTTTATTTCAAATGATTTTTATTTGTAAATAATAATATGAGAGGAGTTTTTGTACATCAAATTTGATCACATTGGTGTTTTACTACTTATTATATTTTATAAAAGGATCGTATGTTTATGGTCGAACTAATGTCGACGTCGTAGAATATATCGTTGATATACTAGGGTCGTATACTAACTTTGAATGCCTGACTTTTTATCAAAATGCCTTCATGAAATAATCAAATGACATGATATCACAAGCCAATTAAAAATTTAACTGTTTATATACAGACAATTCGCCGAACACCTTAACTGCACATTCAAACCTTAACTGCACATTCAAACGTCCTTTAACAATAGCTGATAGAAGAAATGCCACTTGATTTCTATCGATTTCTGTATATCCATTCAATTATTATATGTTATATAGCTGCATTGGCTTAAGTATGAAATATCAAATGTGAACTATAAAATTAAAGGTGCGGCTGAATTATAGGAATGTTTAATTACTGGTTTTCTCTAAGATGTCGAACACTGTAGAAATGGAAAGGAACCTTGGTTCTTAAATAAAAAAACATATACAATCCTTCAATAACACCATTAGTAGCCATCTGAAAATGTTGCCTCATCCAGATCAACATGATTACCACTTCACCATCAAAATAGTACTGCTGCTATTAAACATCCTAGTAAGAAAATCAAAAATATTCACTTTTGTAGTAATTAATATTTGTCCTTTACCTGAATTGTTTAACTTAATGGTGAGGTATATGTTCGGGAGTCCATAGAATTCGTAGAAATACCCAGACAAATTAGACTCAACGTACATTGTCTCTTACAACTTGCTCATGGGTCAGGGATTGAAAAATCTAAAGAGCAATAGACATCTTCAATGACAATCACCGATTAAGTTTGTCTCGCAACCAAGGGTTTTCTTAATTGAGAATTTCTTTTCACAGCTGAACCCTATCCATACTTGAGAATTCTTAAGTCCATTAGCCAAAAAGAAATGGAAGAAGGAAACAGAATCGGAAGAAGATGGAAAAGGACGAGAGAGGTATATGTTTTAAGGATATTTTAGTTGTCAACGCTAGCCAACAAACAGTCAAGGTGATCGGTAAAATAAAGACATTTAGTTAACAATTATTTAACAGTCTTCGGTTAATCTACCATTCTAATACATCAATTACATATTCTACGACGCAGACCCTAATTACGCACTACACTTACAACCCTTTTAAAAAAACAACTTTTATATTAATATGTGACAATTAAATATTGAATAACCCAGTACACTACAACCAAATACACCACAACAATACCAAGATTGCTAAGTTTTTAAACAAAGGGTATCATAATAATAATATGATACCCGTTTCCCTAAACGAAAAAAGTGTTATTAGAAGAAAGGAAGGGGCTTGGTCGGCTGCAAACCAAAGAAAAGACTTTCTCTCTCTAATCTCTACTCTTTCACAGAGATTCATCTTACTTTTTAATAGAGCTTCGACTCTTTTTGTAACAAAATCAATAATAAACTTAGAGCATTTTTCCGGACCACATAAATTTATTTGTATTGATAAATTAATTACACTTATAATATCTACTTATCAATCTATCTACTGAGCTATATGCTTACTTAGCTATTTATTTACTGAGCTTCTTGTTTACTTAGCTTATTTCATAAGAAGTTATATCCTTATTTATTTTATATTACGAATATAACTCTTTCTTTCGGTATCTGCTCATACAAAGCATCCCTATTCACTTAGTACATGATCTTCTGGCATATCTCATTATGTTGTTATTTTCTTACTCGCATTGATGTTATGAACGTATCTCTATTCCTTAATATCTGCTCATACAGAATATCTTTATTTGCTTTGCATCCGTTCTCCCGGATAGATCTCATTACATAGGCTATTAAAGAACTAGTAGTCACAGTTTGACATTAAAAACATGAACTTTGTGTCCTTACTTAAATTTTATTTTTTTTATATGATATACGAAAGAAATTTGTTTTATGTTATTTTTAGCTATATTTTTAGTTAGATCCGAGTATGGAAAATGTAAACATCACTTTGTAGTGAATATTTATTTTTTCCTCTGACTATTTGAGTCCATTTTATCTCAAAAATGAATGATTTTTCGTATTATAGAAAAGAGAAATTGATTTTCCTTCACTGAACATCTAGTTCTTCAATTTTTAAGTTTTTCTTAAAAAGGAAAGCTATATATCTAGCCCGATTTGAATAAGGGTGAGGTGAATATCACTTTGTAATGAACATTTACTTTGTTTTATAACTTTTTGAGTTGAATCATCTCAAACAGAAGGCATTTTTGCGATGACAGAAAGTTTTAAAACAGGCACTTCATTTTGGTTTTGTTTGAAGATTTAAAATTTGAAGGTTTTCCCCTACTACCTAGCTGCGTTTTCTGTAGATTTTGTCTCCTTTACATACTTTTATATATTGAATCATTTTTGGTTATAACTCAGAGGACTAATTGTCTGATCGTTATTTTCAAGATTTGATGAATGATAAACAGGTTCCTCTTTAAACGAAGTTTGAGGGAAAAAATGAAGGTATATATATGTGACGAAGTCAAAATCCTTGATTAAGGAAAACCAGGCTCATCTTTGAGCGAAGTCTGAGGGAAAAAAAAAGGTATATGTGACAAAACAAAACCTTTGATGAATGATAAACACGTTCCTCTTTGGCGGAGGTTGTCTATGGGTCAAGCGTATGCATATATGTAATCAGCAGCCATGGACGAAGACGAAGGTTGTTTTTGGCTCGAACAATGCATATACGTTCTCAGCAGCCATGGACGAAGATGAAGGTTGTCTTTTGCTCAAACATATACTTATACATTCTCAACATCCATGGTCGAAGACAAAGGTTATCTTTGAATCAAGTGCATGCATATACGTTCTCAGCAGTAATGAACGAAGACGAAAGATGTCTTTGGCTTGAACATATGCATATATGTTCTCAGCATCCATGGGCGAAGACGAAGGTTGTTTTTGGCTTAAGCATATGCATATACGTTCTCAGAATCCATGGACGAAGAAGAAGATTGTCTTTGGCTCGAACATATGCATATATGTTCTTAGTAGACATGGACGAAAACAAAGGTTTGTTTTTTGCTCAAGCATATGCATATACGTTCTCAGCAGCCATGGCCGAGGACAAAGGTTGTCTTTGGCTCGAGCGAATGCATATACGTTCTCAGCATCCATGGACGAAGACGAGGGTTGTCCTTGGCTCGAATGTATACATGTACCTTCTCAGTAGAGATGAACGAAGACAAAGGTGTTAGAATTAAAAATGAATTTTTATTTAAAATTAATTTTGTTATTTAATATATCTTAAAAGGACCTAGGGTCACTAGTCTAAATTTGGGGTGGAAAAATTAAAACCATCCATTTTCACTTCTTAATGAATGAGAAACCTTTGGTTTGTCCCGTATTGGGTAAACCAAGGAGGAAGTTTATCCTTATTACCACAAACGTTCAATATAAGGAAAAAGAACTAGTGGATTGGATATGGACTTAGGAAATGGACTAGTGGGCAAATGCACACATGTGCACCGTGAGCCGCGGGCTTGCGGAGCTTGCATGTGCTTTTGCGTGTGCCTGCGAGTGCATACGTGTACCCATCAAAGATCCAACGGTTTTATATTTTTATTCTATACATTAAATATTTGACCGTTTTGTATTTATAAAATTATCAGGTTTAATAAACAAAATATTTTAATTAAATATCTCGAATTAAATATGTTGAATTAAATGAATTTTGACCGTTTGAAAACTCAACAGTCTTCTTCTTCTTTAAAAGAAAAACAAAAATCAGATTTTCGATTATCCCCGTCGCAGCTACTATCCTGTCGACTTTTCTCCTCTTCCTGCTTTGTTTTGAGCACGTAGATAAATTTATTTCCTTCTTATTCTGCTGTTAAGTTTGCAACGGGCCAACGAGTTTTGCTAGCTGGGTTGGTATCAGGTGGTTTTATCCTGGATTCGATTTGTCCTCACTAGTGGTATAGCAACACTCTTTCTAGAGGTGTACCCGACAAATATCGAGTTAAGGGCAGTCTGTTGAACAGGCGACTCCATCTTCTGTCTGTGTGTGATTGTCTGAAGTATGCTGTTTGTTCTAACGATTAATCTCTTTCAAGTTTTTGTTTGGTTTGCTTACTGTTACAGGAATATTCTCCAACATTCTTAACTCGATATATTGCTTAATTTCAAAATTTTACTTCTGTAACAATGGTGAAGACTGATGTTGACAGATCTCAGAAATTTTCTGGAAAGGACTTCAAGAGATGGCAGTCAAAAATGTTATTTTTCCTGAGTTTCCACATGCTAGATGATTTAGTTTTGAAGCCGTTTGATGAGTCTCTGAATGAACCTGAAAAATTACAGGACTTAGAAAGTTGGAAGAGAAGTAATTATATGGCCAAAAATCATATCTTAAACTGCCTAGAAGATTCTTTATATGATTTTTACAATGCTAAGGATAATTTTAATGCTTACAATTTATGGACTGCACTACAAGATAAATATGAAGCAGAAACAGCAGGAAGTAAAAAATTCCTGGTTGCACGTTTTCTGGAATATAAAATGATGAACGATAAATCAGTGGTTGATCAGTTTCTGGAGCTGTAAAAAATTATTAATGAAATAATTGCTGAAGGAATGGTTATTGACGAAACATTTCAAGTTTCTGCTGCTATTGAAAAATTGCCAAATTCCTGGGCTGAATACAAGAGAAGACTAAGGCATGAAACTGGTGAAATTTCCATGGTAGAATTGGGCAAGAAAATCCAAGTTGAAGAATTGTTGTGTTCAAAGGACAAGAATGTTTCTTCTGCAAGAGACATGTCAAACAAAGCTCACGTTATCGAACACAAATTTGCTAATCTAAGTCTGGACCACAACAAGCGCAAGCCTAACCGCAAAGAAAAGGTACCTTTCAAAAACCAAAATCTGTTATTGGTAAAATTAAGGGAGCATAATATGTTTGTGGTGTGTCTGGCCATATGGCAATTCATTGCAGAAAACGCAAAGATGCAAATTTTAAGAAAACAAATGTAAATTTAGTTGAAAGTAGTAAAAATGAGTTTTCTGGCACGGTATCTGAGGTTAACTTAGTTACCAATGTGAGAGACTGGTGGGTAGACTCTGGAGCTACCAAACATGTCTGCGGAAGTAAAGACATGTCACCTCCTATCAGATAGTAGGAGAAGGGGAAAAAATCTATATGGGTAATTCATCTGCAGCACAGGTTGCAGGAAAAGGAAATTTTTTGCTTAAGCTCTCTTCTGGGAAAATCCTCACATTTAATGAAGTTTTACACGTACCATACATATGCAAGAATCTCGTTTCAAGTGGTGTGCTAGATGATAAGGGCTTTAAGATTGCATTTGAGTCTGGGAAAGTGACTATCCTAAGGGAAAGGATTTTGTGGGAAAGGGATATAAGGCTGAAGGCTATACAAATTATCTGTAACCTCTGTTGAAGTTAATAAAATTGATTCTTCTTATGTTGTTGTCTCATTGAATATCTGGCATGGTAGACTTGGTCATGTAAATTATAAATCAATGAACATATTGGCAATCTATGGCTGCATTCCAAAATTAAATTTGGAATATGAACATAAATGTGAAGTTTGTGTAGAATCAAAATATGCAAAGAAGCCCTTTATAAAAAATGTCCACAGAAATCCTAATCCCTTAGAGTTAATTCACTCAGACTTAGTTGATATGAAATCAATCCAAACAAGAGGTGGTAAAAAATGGTATGTCACCTTCATAGATGACTGTACTAGATACTGTCATATTTACTTGCTTAAAGGAAAAGATGATGCTTTAGAAGCATTTAAATTATATAAATTAGAAGTAGAAAACCAATTGAGCACCACAATTAAAACCATTAGATCTGACCGTGAAGGTGAATATGTAATCCCTATAGGAGATTTTTGTGCACAACATGGCATTATTCATGAGGTAACTCCTCCTTATTCACCACAATCTAATGGAGTGGCTGAACGGAAAAACCGAACCCTTAAGGAGATGATGAATGCCATGTTAATCAGTTCAGGAATATCGGCGAACTTGTGGGGGGAGGCCGTCCTATCAGCTTGCTATATCCTGAACAGAGTTCCCCTTAAAGGATCAGTCAAATCACCGTATGAATTATATAAAGGCAAACAACCGTCTTATGGATACCTCAAAGTGTGGGGGTGTTTAGCCAAGGTCTGTATTCCTCCACCTAAGAGGACTAAAATAGGACCTAAAACAGTTGATTGTGTCTTCATAGGATATCCCGAACACACCACTGCTTATAGGTTTATGGTTGTGAGTTCTGAAAACTCAGAAATTGGTGTGAACACCATTATGGAATCTAGGGATGCTACATTTTTTGAAAATGTGTTTCCGTTGAAATCTGAATCTCGCATGATATGTGATGATCCCCTAGATGTCCTTTATTCTAGCCATATTTTACCGATAGAAGAATATGAACCTGTTTATGAACCTATAAAAGGAAAAAGACTTAGAATAGAAAAATCTTTTGGGCCAGACTTCATAACCTGTTTAGTTGAAACTGATCCACAAACCTATAAAGAGGCCATGACTTCGTCTGAAGCTCCATGGTGGAAAGAATCCACTATTAGTGAGATGGATTCTATTGTTCAGAATGAAACCTGGGAGATAGTAGATTTACCTCCAGGGTGCAAACCCATAGGCTGTAAATGGATCTTCAAGAGAAAACGTAAGGTAGATGGAACTGTAGAAAAGTATAAAGCTAGACTAGTATCTAAGGGCTATAAACAAATAGAAGGTGTAGATTTCTTTGACACTTATTCACCTGTCACTAGAATTACTTCCATTAGGATGCTAATTGCAATCGCTGCAATTCATAACCTAGAAATACATTAAATGGTTGTAAAAACTTCGTTCCTAAATGGTGAATTAGATGAAGAAATTTATATGGACCAACCCGAAGGCTTTGTAGTGAAGGGTTATGAAAACAAAGTGTGTAGACTTAAAAAGTCTTTATATGGCTTGAAACAAGCACCGAAACAATGGCATGAAAAATTTGATCATGTAATGTTCTCTAGTGGATTTAAAATAAATGAAGCTGACAAATGTGTGTACAATAAATCTATAAATGATGCCTGTGTGATTGTATGCTTGTATGTTGATGATATGCTTATACTAGGTACAACCTAGAAATCATTAATTCCACTAAGAACATGTTGAGTGAGAACTTTGACATGAAAGACTTAGGTCCTGCTGATGTAATCCTAGGGATAAAAATTAGAAAGGAGTCTAATGGATTCAGTCTTAGTCAATCTCATTATATTGAATCAGTTCTTAAGAAATTTAACCAGTTTGATAGTAAACCAGCAAGTACTCCATTTGACCCTTCTTGCAAACTCAAGAAAAACAAAGGCAATGGAGTCTCGCGACTTGAATATTCACGTGTCATAGGAAGTCTGATGTATTTAATGAACTGCACAAGACCAGACATTGCCTATGCTGTGAGTAGACTAAGTAGGTATACCTGTAATCCAGGACAAGAGCATTGGGATGCACTTTTCAGAGTGCTGAGGTATCTTAAATACACTTTAAACTTTCGGTTAAGTTATGATAGATACCCTGCTGTTCTGGAAGGATACTGTGATGCAAACTGGATAGCAGACTCAGAGGAGTCTAAGTCTACGAGTGGATACGTATGCACTCTAGGTTGTGGATCAGTGTCTTGGAAGAGTTCCAAACAAACCTGTATCGCTCGATCCACTATGGAATCCGAGTTTATTGCGTTAGATAAAGCAGGAGAAGAAGCCGCTTGGCTAAGATGTTTTTTAGAAGACATTCCTCTCTGGCATAGGCCTGTGCCAGATATATCTATACATTGTGATAGTCAAGCTGCAATAGCTAATGCTAAAAACAGCAACTATAACGGAAAATCTATTCATATTAGGAGAAGACACAATTCTCTAAAATAACTAATCTCAACTGGCGTTATTTCTGTTGACTTTGTGAGGTCTAAGGAGAATATCGCGGAACCTTTGACGAAAGGATTGTCCAAGGAGATAGTTAGTAATGCATCAAGGGGGATGGGACTTAAGCTCATAAATTAAAACTTGCCATGAAGGATACTCAACCTTGCTGACTGGAGATCCCAAGATCAAGGTTTTGAATGAGACAACTAATTTGTGGCGGGTAAAAATTAAACACTATCAGGGAATTATTTTCTTTGTCCCTTCCCTATGGTGTAGACGTGATAGTGTGACTGCATGTGAGGATGACTTATAGTAAAGTCTTAATGAGTTCTATAGTTTCAATTTAAGATTGAAATGGGGTGTAGTAGTTAACACTCTTGATAGAACTCACCTATCTGAATGAGGAAGTGGGTCGCTTCCTATGAGAATTGAGCTGATTCTCTAGAGCATTCTGAGAAACGGGATATGTCGAGGGCCAAAACGGACACAACGGCGTGAACTTAACAGCACTCTTGAGAGATATCCCGCTAAGGAGCTATTGATGAATTACACCAAACCATGGAAGTTCAAGACATTGTGTTCACTGTCCATAAAGTAGTTCCGATACTTCTCACTAAGCAGAGGTTCAATTCCTTATGGACACCTATTGCTGAAGAGGTATTTGTCGTTTTCCGGTTTTCTGATTTATCGCTTTCTTCACTCATGTGGGGGATTGTTAGAATTAAAAATGGATTTCTTACTTAAAATTAATTTTGTTACTTAATATATCTTAAAGGAACCTAAGGTCACTAGTCCAAACTTGGGGTGGAAAAATTAAAGCCATCCATTTTCACTTCTTAGTGAATGAGAAACCTTTGGTTTGTCCCATATTGGGTAAACCAAGGAGGAAGTTTATCCTTATTACCACAAACGTTCTATATAAGGAAAAAGAACTAGTGGATTGGATATGGACTTAGGAAATGGACTAGTGGCAAATGCACACATGTGCACCGCGAGCCGCGGGCTTGCGGAGCTTGCGTGTGCTTTTGCGTGTGCCTTTGCGTGTGCCTGCGAGTGCATACGTGTACCCATCAAAGATCAAACGGTTTTATTTTTTAATTCTATACATTAAATATTTGACCGTTTTGTATTTATAAAATTAAATCAGGTTTTTAATAAATAAAATATTTTAATTAAATATATCGAATTAAATATGTTGAATTAAATGAATTTTGACCGTTTGAAAAATCAACAGTCTTCTTCTTCTTTAAAAGAAAAACAAAAATCAGATTTTCGGTTATCCCAGTCGCAGTTACTATCCTGTCGACTTTTCCCCTCTTCCTGCTTTGTTTTGAACACGTAGATAAATTTATTTCCTTCTTATTCTGCTGTTAAGTTCGCAACGGGACAACGAGTTTTGCTAGCTGGGTTGGTATCAGGTGGTTTTATCCTGGATTCGATTTTTCCTCACTAGTGGTGTAGCAACACTCTTTCTAGATGTGTACCCGACAAATATCGAGTTAAGGGCAGTCTTTTGAACATGCGACTCCATTTTTTGTCTGTGTGTGATTGTCTGAAGTGTGCTGTTTTTTCTAACGATTAATCTCTTTCAAGTTTTTGTTTGGTTTGCTTACTGTTACAGGAATATTCTCCAACAGAAGGTTATCTTTGGATCGAGTTATGCATATACATTCTCAACATCCATGGCCGAATACGAGGGTTGTGTTTGTGTTGTTAACACAAATTATATAGTTCTGAGCCACCACAAATGAATGAGCGAATGAAGTCGTAACTTCCAATAACGAAGGAATACCACAATCATATCAATACTACAGACGATGTTACAATCTTAGATGGGTCCAAAGGCATTGGCAACATGGTTGTGTTTCTCAACCGGTGGACACAGATCTCAAATCCATCATAACAGGGGACTTCAAGAATCGTAGCTCAAGCTTCATACATTTAACCACAGTAACAATCCCTTTTAAAATGTTTTCTTACAACTAAGCCATAGAAGTTTGTTAGACCTATATGGCCAAAGATGATCCATCTGGAGAACAACAAGGAGTCAAACGCATATCGCTTCAACCAAGGAAATTGTATTACTTGCCTATAACATGTTAGTGATGTATCACCACCAATCCAGTTTTTTCCCTCTTATTAGATTTGTTAAACTTTTGTCTCAAACAAACAAATTAATCTTTCTTGTTATAAAAATATTTAATATTTCACTATACTATCCTTCATTATTACCCTTGTTTCCCTAGGCCCCTCTTTGATAGCTATCTCAAACTCTCCCGACCTCAATTTCTCCCCATCCAAGCAATTCTTCAGCTAATTCATAAAGCTTTTCAAAAGAAGAAAGTAATCAAAACCCTCGTAGACAACTTTTCCATCCACATACAGACCAGTTATTTTGGAGAGAATCATCTAAAGTGGTAGTCATCTTGGCGAATGGGAGATGAAACATCGTTATTTCAGGCCAGAATCTTTCCATAAAGCAATATACAGTAACAACGTCAAATTGCTCTTGTACTACGTAAATTCCAGGCCATGACCCTGAAGCTTCTACCAAGGTCACTATCATATCGTTTTATGTACCCAACTACTAGAAGCTCGCCTTCTAGTGTTTCAGTTTCAGTATCGCGGTCACATGTTCCTACATAAATCATAAAAACGTTAATGAAAGAAAAAAATGATAAAGAAATTAACAATAACATATACATTTTTTTGATTTAGATTTTTACCTCTTCCCGACTGACCTTTGTAACCCATGAAGATTTGCAACCAAATAAGACTTCGACCCTATCTTTTGGCTCACCCCAAGATCTGTCTTTCCACTTCTCATGAGAAAAAAATTAAACCATCCATAATTTTTTGTTGTAGGTCCAGGTGGCTTCTTCTCTTTGCCATTCAGTTTTGGTTCCGGGAGAGCAACCGATGGACCAACATTTGTTTTGGCCGTATATTCTTCTCAAATTTCATTATTCTCCTGATTATCTTGTTGAAAAATTACAAGTTCACTTTCACTCGTTTCTTATCTTGGTCCATCAATGACAGTTGCACAAGTGTTCCTTCAGTTTGCACCCAATGAAATCTTGTTACGAGGAGTTAGAGTACGATCATGTGTTGATGTTGCTTCTTGCGTTCTCTTCATCTTTTCCTTTGGTCGATTCCTTAAACATGTTAAAAACCATATTTAGTACATACAACAAAGCTCAAAAATTTACAAACAAATAAAACTTGAAAGTTTTTGTGAATTTTCAGAGTCACTTACAGATAGTAATCAAGACTATGACCCAGACGTAAAAAAATTTACGGCTAGGAATTACTAATGTCGGCCATGAATTTTATGAAGAAAAAAAATAATTTTTGTATCACCACAGTTTTTACTGCTAGGAAAATCACATTACAGCTAGGAACTTTGTGACTATGTTATTTTTCAGATTGACTTAGGCCAATTTCTTATTGCTAGGAATCAAGACTATGACCTATATGTGAAATCTTTTACGGCTAGGAAAAACTCATGCTGGCTAGGAATTTTGTGAAGAAAAATTAATTTTGGTTTCATTACGTCTTTTACGACTAAGAAATTTGTGATGAAATCAAGTTTTTCAGATTCCCTTACGGTTGGGAGTTAATCAATTCCCAACAGTAACAGTAAAAATATTTGTTTTATGGCTGAGAGTTCATCAATTCCCGGCTGTAATTGTATGTTTGCGGCTAGGAATAGGATACTCCTGGTCGTAGAAATTTCCTGAAGCTAAAAACTGAATTCAAAATTCAACAAATCTAACTTATTTAAGCAATCAAAAGACAATAAAAAAAAAGTGAGTATATCGATTCTTACCTAATAGAATTCATGGATGGAAGATTATCTGCTTGTTGAGGTGTTTCAACTTCTTGATTGATCAATTCTTCTTTTTTTGGTTGGGGTTCATCTTCTGAATTACTTGGTGGTGGATTAGTTACAAGTATTCCTGCATTTGGATTTCAATTCTTATCTTTATTAGTAAACTTCGTCCGACCCATCTACTTTTGTAAAAAATTTACATGGGTGTATTGGATCAGGAATTATATGAATAAAAATAGATTATAGTTTTACCTGAATCTAGTAGATATATAGGGTTTATTAAAAGAATCCTGGATTCTTATAGATATATAATTTTGGATTATAAAGAATTGAATTTGGATTAATTTAGATTTATATATATTGAGTTAGATTTCCAAACACCAAATAATTTCTCAAAAGAAAAGTTACAATATATAAAATAATAAAAGAATTTTGTAAAAGTTTTCATATTCCAGGAAAAATGACAAAGTTTGAAGAGTTAATTTAACAATGGGAACATATGGAGATGAATGAGAGAAAATACCAAAAATTCTAGAGGAGAAAATGAGCAAGTTAATGAAGGAGAAGACTATTTTTTAAAAAAAGAAACTCATAACTAACATGATCTTATAAATTCATGGGAGAGAATGCTATGTTTCAAAATGGAAAAACATAACATATCTTGATAAAAAAGAATTTAGTATGTAATTTATTCATGAGAATCCATGAAACTCATGGTAGGTTGAGATTGATAGAAGACAATAATGTATTTATTTTTCCTACGATTATCCATAAGAATCATTATTTATCATGGGCCCTCTACTATCCTAATAAATCTCAAGTAAATTGAATATCTAGGATATTTGTGGAATATTAAAAAATCCGATTTGAATACCATGGATATTTTGTGATTTTTTATGAATCATAACCGAATACATAGGTGTTTTTATGATTCTTGGATATTTTTATAACTCCCAATCCAAAATCAACGATGAGTAATTTATAGAATCGACGATTAATCTTCGTTTGAAGAAAAAAAAAGAAAAAAAAATAACGGTTTATGAAGAAAGAGAAAAGAAAAAAAATAGTAGCAGATTTAGTTGGTTTTTTTTTGTGTTTTTTGTTTATGTTTTAGGTTTAGTTATGGAGGAAAGATATTATGGTAAACAAATTAATGGAGAAGTAATTTAGACAATCACACTTAGCTCTCATGGTAATCAAACTGATTTACAAGCAATTAATAGAAACACAACAAAGGATAGTTAATCAGAAAACACGTCTGGGGTCTCAAAGGTATTTGTTAAACTTTTTTTTCTTTCAACTGCTTTACATTTAAACTAATCTAAAATGAAATTTCTTTCGTGGAATGTTCAAGGAACTGCAAACAAATTCACAAAACAACAACTTCAAAACCTGGTTAAAACCCATAATCCTGATTTTGTCTTCCTCTATGAAACCAAAATCGATGAAAGTAGGATGAACTATATTGCTCAATCTCTTTTTTATCCTAATTATGTTTGTATTGATAGAAAGGGATATGATGGTGTCCTTATTCTAATGTGGAAAGATGGTATCATTTGTGATATTGTCTCTGCTGCTAATAATATCATACATGCTATTGTTAGGCTTGATCCTAGTAAGCCTGAAGTTCTAATTTCCTTTATGTATGGTTCTACTTATATTGACCCAAAAAAGGAGAAATGGAATTTTATGCATGAGCTTAGTAAGGATGTTTTTCAACCTTGGTTAGTAATCGGTGATCTAAACTTTCATCTAGATAGGAATGATCATTGCTCTGATTCCTGGGTCCAAAATAAAGTTAGAGATTATGGCATAATGGACATTGGTTATGAGGGTAATGACTATACCTGGACTAGTAATAGTTATGGAACTGGTAGTAGGAGATCTAGAATTGATATGGCCCTAGGAAATAGTGACTGGTTCATTAATTTTCTTTGTGCTAAGCTTATGCATTTGAATTTTTTAGGGTCTGATCATTGTCCAATTCTTTTGATTACTGACCCTATACCTAGGAAGTTATGAAGGCCTTTTAAGTTTTTGGTTCTTGGATGAAACATGAAACTTTTAGAACTACAATAGATTCTGCTTGAAATGTAAATGTTTATGGTAGCCCTGCTTTTAAATTGAAGCTTAAACAACAAAATGCTAGAAAAATTCTGTCTCAATGGAACTTGATGGAGTTTGGTGATATTAAACAAAATATTACAAATCTTCAAATTAAGTTAGATGATATTCAGAATGAGCCTAGTTCTAGTGACCAAAATAGAAGGGTACAAGTTTTGATTAAGGAGTTAGAAAACTGGTATAGTATTCAAACTGAATTCTATAGAGAAAAATATAGGGATAAGTATGTCACTGACATGTATAACAATACCATGTATTTTCATTCTCTAGTGAATAGGAGGTTGCATATCAACAACATTAATATTATTTGTGATTCTGTAGGTAATTGGAATAATGACAGAAATGGTATAAGTAATGTTCTTACTTCATATTTTAGCAATGTTAGTGGTACTTCTAATCCTATTTTACCTAATCATGCTTTTGATATCATTCCTTCTATTTTTACAGATAGTGATAATGTTTGTTTGATTTCTATACCCACTGATAATGAAATTGAAAATGTTGTGAAAGTATGCCTACTTGGAGTTCACCAGGTCCTGATGGCTTTCAAGTAGGGTTTTATCAGTATCAATGGTCTTTGGTAGGTAGAGATGTCATAGATGTGGTCAAAAGATTTTTTGAATGTGGTTTTATGCCAAAATGTCTGAATAAAACCTATATTTCCCTTATTCCTAAAATTAAGGACCCTAAGATGCCATCTGACTTTAGGCCAATTGGTCTTTGCAATGTCTCTTACAAAATTGTGTCTAAAATTCTAGCTAATATAATTAGGCCTCTTCTTAAGAAGTTAATCTCCCCTTATCAGGATGCTTTTGTACCTGGTAGAGGTATCCATGATAATATTATTGTTGCTCATGAAATGATTCATACCATGAAGCAAAAGGAAGGGTTTTCTGGTACTATGGCTTTAAAACTTGATCTGTCAAAGGCATTTGACAGGCTTGAATGGAGCTTTATTATTAGGTATAATTAGACTTTGGTACTCAGGTTTTGACCCGATTTAGTTTTTGGTCTAACATTTGTCCAACGTTAGTGTTTGGAACCTGGACTAACGGTAAACCGTAGTTGACTAGGTTAAGTCTAATTTTAATCATTAATTTTATGTTATTTCATTTGAACGTTGATCTTAATGACATATGGATGACCATATGAAATAAGATCAACGGTCCACATGTCATTAAGATCAACGGTTCAAATGAAATAACATAAAATTAATGATTAAAATTAGACTTAACCTAGTCAACTACGGTTTACCGTTAGTCCAGGTACCAAACACTAATGTTGGACAAATGTTAGACCAAACACTAAATCGGGTTAAAACCTGAGTACCAAAGTCTAGTTAACCCTTATTATTAAAGTTCTTGAAATTTCTTGCTTTGATAAACATTTTTGTGATCTGATTTATCAATGTATGTCCACTACTAGTATTAATATTCTTCTTAATGGTTCCCCATGTGACCATTTTATTCCTGCTTTAGGGATTAAACAAGGAGATCTTTTATCTCGTTATCTTTTCATCCTTGCCATGGAGTATTTGTCTAAAAATTTTAAGAATGCTGAAAACAAGGGAATCATTTCTGGTATCAAAGTTGCTAGGAGAGCTCCTCCTATAAATCATCTTCTATTTGCATATGATATTCTTATCTTTGTAGAAGCTAGTATGAACCACATTAACATCATATTGGATATTTTTTATAATTTTGGTAAGCTTTTTGGACAACTGCTAAATCTTGTGTGCATTTTAGTGGTAATTTAAGCCCTGGTGCTTGTGCTGACTTAGCCAAGGCCCTTAATATGTATGTTGTTAGTGATTCTGAGAAGTACTTAAGTGCTCCCCTTTTGTTAGGTCACTCTAAATTGAAATCTTTTGATCCTGTTATCCAATCTTTTGAGGCCATACTCAAAAATTGGGTTAGTACTTCTCTAAACCAAGCTGGTCGTTCTACTATGATTATGTTTTTGCTTAAATCCCTTCCCACTTTTCAAATAGGATGTTTTCAAATACCTTATTTACTGATTAAGAAACTAGATACTCTGTAAGGAAATTTCTGGTGGGGTCATAAAGCTAACAAAGGTATTAAATTCATTGCCTGGTCTAATATGCATAAGTCTAAGTCTGCTAGTGGTCTTGGTTTTAGAAATCTAGAGTTGTTTAATCAAGCTCTTATACGTAAACTTGCTTGGAAACTTAGTTCTGATAGTGATGATTTGTGGGTTCACATTATGGGTGCTAAATACTTTAGTTTCTTGCAACATGATAAAATTAGTGATGATAGTTCTTGGATTTGTAAAGGCATATATAAGTGTAGAAACATGATTAAAAGTAACAATTTATGGTTGTTACATGTGGAACTAAAACTTATATCTGGTTTAATTGGTGGGTTATTGCTTTGGATCATCCTCCTACACCAATTGCAGGTCTGTCTCTAACTCATACTATTACTTTTGTTTCTGATCTCTTTATTCCTGGCACAAGGATTTGGAATGAGATGCTGGTTAATGATGTCTTTCCAGTTGATACTGCTTCTAAAATTCTTGTTATGCGTGTTCCCCAGATTGGTATGGATACTCTTATTTGGACCCCATGTAAGAAAGGGGTCTTTTCAGTTAGAAGTGCCTATAAAGTTATTATTAGTAACTCTAATATTACTGCTGGTACTCAACAGGTTCCTCCAGATGTATGGAAAGTTTTATGGAGAACTACACTTCCACATAAAGTTAAACTATTTGTTTGGAAATTCCTTAAAGATATAATTCCAACTAGAAGTAAAATTTATAGATTCAAATATGATATTGATATTCATTGTAGTTTATGCAACTCTCCTATAGAAACATCTAATCATCTTTTTATGGATTATTATGCTAAACCTATTTGGACAGGTATCAATATAAATATCGATAATGTTTTGACTAGGCATGGAAATGTTTTAGCCTGGATTATTAGTTGGTTCGAAAAAGGAAGTCCATATCAGGTAGGTGATTCTGGTATAGTTAAGTTAATGCTTTATCTTTTGATGGTTACCATATGGACCATATGAAAAGACAGTTGTAGCTTAGTCTTTTCAAAATGTTAAGACGAATATAGCTCTCACTATTGAAAGGATATACAATTTGAGTGATCAATGCATTGCTATTTGTAACAATAACACTACTTTGAGAACTTCTGTTCCTATGCAGGTTCAAGTCTGGAATCCACCTGACAAATATTTCTTTAAGATAAATGTAGATGCTTCTTTTGTTAGGGAGACACTCAAAGAAGGTACTTGACTAATCATAAGAAATTTTACAAGAGATTGCAAAGGAGCATGGGGAAGATTCTTTGATGGATGGATAATTAAAGACTATGAAGTGGAGAAGTTGGAGTGCCTTGCTATGAAGGAAGCTATAAGCTGGCAGAAAATAAAGCATTGGTTTCAGTAATCTTTGAATCTGATAGTGAAGTTTTAATAAAGTCTATCATTGAACAAACTTCATATGTTCATTGGAAGAATTATGGTTTTATTTTTGACATTAAATCTGTTTTAGAGAGTCATATTCATTGGTCTTTTAGTTTAGTAAGAAGATAACAGAATGGTGCGGCAGATTTTTTGGCTAAAAAAGCTAGATTTTCTTTATCTAGTTTTGAGTATGATGACTGGATCTTTTAAGTGTATTTCTTAAAGATGAATTATATGTACTAGACATTGTAATTTAAATAAAAAAAATTTAGTATAAAAAAAAGAAGGTTGATATAGGGGCTCCAAAATCCTGGAGGGGCTCCTCTAATAAGACGAAATAGAGACATTTTGAAGTAAAACTCAAAAACCCCTTATCCATAGTATTTTCACGATGCCTAAACCACCCCTGATTAGTTATTCTTAATTATATTAATTAATTAATAAATTAAGCTAATCATGATTAATTAAACATAATCTTTTACTTAATCAAATGATTTGATTTTTTTTTTTTTTAATTTGTGTTTGGTGGGAAGAAAAACTAGATGAAATTTAAGAAATTTTTGTCGTTTTTTTTTAAACCCTAGATTTTGATTCAATCAACCATAGTAGCATTGAGAATACCTCTATCTTAAACTCTTGGTCTTTTTATGGATCAAATTTGATGAAATCACGATTTGAAAGATTGATTTTTGTTATTCAGAGAAACTTACGGTTGGGTTTCATGTCGAACCCAACCGTAACACCAAGAACACCCCAGATTTACGGTTGAGTTTTCAACTAAACCCAATCATAACTAATTTTTTATTCATATTACGGTTGGGTTATTAAACAAACCCAACCGTAACTTCAAATGTAGGAGATGAAGATTCAATTAAGATTTACGGTTAGGTTTTCAACCAAACCCAACCGTAACTAATCTTTAAACCCCAATCGTAAAATTAGATAAATATATTTTAAGATTTTTTCATTTCTATCTTGTAGAGAATTGAAAGACGAAGCTAACCCAAAAAAAATGAGGTCAATCGGACATCGTATAAAGGAGTTATGATCAAAACGGTGAAATCTATTTGTATCCATGAATAGTTAAATTTGGGCTCAATGAAGCCCAAAAATCTCAAAATTTACGGTTGGGTTTATTGGCGAACCCAACCATAACTATTCCTGGATACAAATAGATTTCACCGTTTTGATCATAACTCCTTCATACGATGTTCGATTGACCTCATTTTTTTGGGTTAGCTTCGTCTTTCAATTGTCTACAAGATAGAAATGAAAAATCTTAAAATATATTTATCTAAATTTACGATTGAGGTTTAAAGATTAGTTATAGTTGGGTTTTGGCTTAAAACCCAACCGTAAGGCTGGAGTGAAAGTTAGGGACTTTTACGGTTGGGTTATGGCTTAAAACCCAACCGTAATATCCTTAAATATTCATCTTCTACCCTACAATTTACGGTTGGGTATTGAAGAAAACCCAACCGTAATACTCAAGAACATGATATATTACGGTTGGGTTTTACACACGAACCCAACCGTAACATCAACTGTGTCCAATTTTTTAAAACTAAAAACACGATCAAACATGCCAATCAATCAATTAGAAGTTCTAATAATAACATGAGTTTTGTTCAATTCCTTAGATGCACCATTGGTGGTTGTTGCGGTGATTGATTTTGATTTTGATCACCGATTTCTTGATTAATATCTTGATTAGGTTCAAAAGAGGAATGTTGATTGCCATCACTACTACCTTCTACCGCATTAATATGATTCTTCATCACGAATTGTTGAGTTTAATCGATGAAATTTTTTCCGAATCGACAATTAATCGAGAGGTTTTAAAGAGGTTTTTGAGATTTTGAGTTTAATGAAATGATTAGTGATTTAATGTTGTTAGGTTTTAATTGAGTAAAGGTTAAAAATGGACATTCAATTTTACCTAGGATATCTCTTAATAAAAAACTGGGTCACCTCACCTCCATTTAAAACCCCTCTTAAATTTTGGAGCCCCTATATCAAGCTTAAAAAAAACAAAAAAAAAAGTAATTTAGACATTTGCTCTGAGTTAGGACACCCCATCACCACATCCTAGAAATATAATCCGGTTGAAGTCCTCGAGATAAAAACAGGAGCCTCGAAAACAGGATTCTAAACAAAGGAGAGACACAGATAGAGCGATCGAGCGAGGGAGAGAGAGAGTTTTAGACGATAGAGAGAATGGCTATCCGTCTGAGTCACCCTCTTCGTCACCATTTACTAAATCCAAATCATCATACCAGTAAACCTCTTCGGATTCGCAAATTCTCCGTAAAGAATGAAAAATCAGAACCAGTTGAACCACCCAAGGTAATCCGATTATTCTCTACTTAATTCAGTAATATGCAATTGTCTTTTCAAATAGGGAACTCATTCTTATATAGAGCTCTTGAATAGGTTATGCACGAATTTATTGGAACTATGTTTTTTAAGTTCTGCTTCTGCAGATGGTAATGAAAGTAAAACAAACGCTTGAGAAAGATTATAAAAATCTCCCAGTGGGAAAGAATGGAAGAGATGATGAAGATATGATTCTTTGGTTTCTCAAAGATAGAAAATTTGACATTGAAGAATCTGTTTCAAAGTTGACTAAAGCCATCGTATCCATTACAACCTTATTCATGATTTCTTTAATATTGAATAGCATTTTGACTGATTGCTTCAGTTAGTTTTGTAATTTTCATAGAAGTTTTGTTTTGCATGGAAAAATATTTCATTTGCATTAATAACATGTTTGGTTCAAGTAGTTAAATTACAATAAGGTAATTACAATACATTGTGTCTATAAGTGCAAATCATTCCAGATCTCATTTCCTAAGTAAACCATCACATTTGTAAGTGTAATTGAATTTTTATCAAAAAAAAAAAGGTAAGTGTAATTGAGTCAAAATCCTCTTATTCAATTACCTGAACCAAGCTTTCTGTAAGTAGCTTAACAAATATGGTGGAAAATTTTGTTATCGCCTTTTGATTTTAGCATTTTAGCGTAGTATTCTACTTTCTTTTCGATCATTCATGCAAATTCTAGTATTCATCCTTGACCCAACTAGAAATGGCGTCAAGAGTTTAACGTTTCAGAACTGTCGGAGGAGTCTGTGGAGAGAATAGCTCGAACTGGGAAAGCCTACGTGCATGACTGTCTTGATGTCAATGGCATGCCGGTACTTGTGGTTGTGGCTTCTAAGCATTTTCCTGATGTAAGACTGAAAATTGAATTCCCTATGTGTAATTGTTCTTAGTGTCATGGTTATAAATTAGTGATCTCAAGAAAACGTTGTATTCTTCTATAGCATTGAACTTTTTCTTTTGTTTTGTTGTCAGTGTTCCTGGTTCTCTGATAGTATTTGTTTCTTTGGGAGTTTCTTAAGCTGTCATATTACATTTTCTTGTAACTGCGGCTATAAGTATATTGCAACTATGATGTGGTTGCAGAAGGAAGATCAAATTGAGAATGAGAAGCTTTGTGTTTTTCTGATTGAGAAGGCATTAAGTAGACTCCCAGATGGGAAAGAAGAAATACTTGGAATATTTGACTTCCGTGGATTTGGCACAGAGAATTCTGACTTTGAATTTTTGAGGTTTCTGGTAATGTTAACTTAACTCTGGATTCACAATTTTCTATCAGTTACTATATTCATTCTTCATTCTTTTCTTTTTTTCGTAGAGTTGTGATTTCATCTTGAAAACCAATTAATAGAAGTTTCTGGTTGCATTGTATCGTTGCACTATAAGATGAATAATATATATACAGTCCACCCATTAGGGGTTTTATATAGTTGAATTCTACCATTCACTTGAAGATGTCAAATACGTTATGACTAGTTGGTTTGTTTCTTTATTTCACAGTTTGACGTGTTCTACTATTACTATCCAAAGCGGTTGGGACAGGTTCTGTTTGTAGATACCCCCTTCTTGTTTTTTCCGCTTTGGCAGCTAATCAAGCCCTTATTAAGATCATATGCTTCTCTGGTAAGTTCAACTAAAATCTACATCTGCAAGTTTGTTAATACTTTGTTCTTGGTCAGTAATGCTCCTAATGTATGTATTTTGTTGGACAATGCATTATATTGCTATTATGGTCCTGGTAATTTGGTTAGTTTTTGTATGCAGGTGAGATTTTGCTCTGCTGATACTGTGCGGAAGGAATACTTCACTGAAACGACAGTACCAACAAACTTCAGAGACTAGTAAAACATTCTACACTCATGACATTCTTAAGGTACGTCGTGTGCCATAAAATCAGCTTAACTACCCGTTGAAGAAAGTTTTGTTTGTTAATTACAATGAGACTCATGACTAACTAGTTGACACCTAGTACCATTTTAGTAAAATGAGAGAACTCACGGTTGCATCTGCATATTTCACAATCCGACATATCTTCGTAATCCGACGACCATCCATTTGTGTTTTTCTGACTACTTAAGCAACTTGAACTATTGCAAGTTTGGCATTGTGAGGGATTAAGAGAATTGTTTACCCACAATTGCCTAATAACCCTCCTTGATTTCTTTCGACATTCTTCAACATCTTCACCTCTTGATGTCTTGTTATTGGATCTTTTTGTTAATATTCTGTTCAATAATTCTCTCCCTCTAAGGATTGATTGATTATCACCAGAATCAAGGAATATTATTCCTAGAACATACGTGGCAACTTTGTGCCCAGAATCAGATGATTTTTGCAATAACTCCCGCCCTAACTCAATTTGGTTGTTATAGAAGAACTCCACCTAAAAAAACAAAAGTTGAAACAAATTGAGATTAAAAAAAATGATAATCTGGTGTTCGCTATTTAATGACGAGAATTTCATAAAATTGAGATGTGAGTTGGCTATTGTGGGTCCTCCTATATTAATATTTGTTAACACATGCCATCAGGCCAATAAGTGATCTTCAATCTGAATGACCCCCAAGGACCTTGTGGCAAAAGGCTTCAAATGTTCATTAGCTCAAAGATTTTCTTATATAATTCGAAAGGAATAGACACACACCAAAGTAATCTTAGAAAAGGTATTAGGTTAAGAAAGATTGGTATACCCGCAAGCTCAATGAGTGGTCAAGAAAGATTACAGGATCCGTGTAAGACCCGCAAGCTTATAAGATATCTAACTTTTATCAACCTATTCAGGCGTTCATTGTTGTATGACTAGAAGAAGGATGCAAAATGGAACACAAAATCAGGAAGTTTGGTCTTGACTCGGTTTAATGTAAATCTCGATTTCTTGTCAGTCCAGCAAAGATATATAGGTAAAAACATCAATAAAAAGATCGCCAAGTATTCGCTTTTTCAACCCGCAAACTGATTTACCATCACTAGTGTTTAGTACAACAAAGAACAGAATGTTTTATAAAACAATTACATACCATTCCTTGCCTATACAGAGCTTCTGGATTCTGAGCGTGTTCGCATCGTTTCAGGAAAGATGCAACCTCGGCCTTTGAGATCCATTGAATTACTGGGAGTTCATCAATGGAGGCATGTCGGAGTATAAAATCGTCTTGTCCAGCTTCATGAAAAAACTTGCAACTGCAATATGATGACAGATAAGAATCCATATTAATGTCAGCAAGATAAAATTTCCATCCTAAAGGTATAGAGTCGGAAAACGTGACGAAAATTGTTCCTGGTTTTTCATTTTTCACTTGGACTCAACTTGTACATAGGCCTTCGTTTGTGTAAGGCAATAAGAATAAAAGGAGTGGTATTAGATGAATCTTAATCACACCCAAAAAATTGATAAAGATAAACAGCAAAGAAAGAAAAGAACCATGGCAAATAAATTTTCAAAAAACTCGGTGATATAAATTGTTAATATTGCTTACGTTTGGTTGACGTTTAAGTGGTCAACTAATGATGAAGAAGCCACCTTCGCCAATATCTCCGTAAGAACTTCATGCGGTATGGATTTGGTCATCGGCATATCCCTTCTATAACATGTATTAATATCAGCCATTGTTGATGATTTGGTTCTGGTTATTCCTTTTCTTGACTTTTTCTTATTCCCTGACCTTAATGTAGATGTTCGTGTCATCTCTGTTGCAGATTTGTAGTAAGAAAGAATGACCTACTGATTGTAAAGAAAGAAAAAGAAGTAAAAACAAAAGTTTACGAATGGAAGAAAATAACGATGGGAAGTTGGTATTTATAGGTTGTGTATATATATATATACATGAATGATTGACATTGAGTTCATCTAGGAATTGGTTGCTTCAAAACAAAAAAAATCTAGGAATTGGTTTTGTTTCCTAACTAGGAAGTCACGGTAAATAACACTAAATATATTCATATTCTAATTGTGATTACAAAATTTTACATGTTTCAACTGTATACTTAACTCGTAGTAAAACGGGTCAGATATTCCTTAATCAGGCATTATCAAACAGGTTAGGAAACTATAGAGACTGATAAATTAGGAAATATGATTGGCTGCCTTTAGCAACTGGCTTTAACTTTGAATGGAACCACCTTAGCCTTAGGATTAGAATCGGCCGCTTTTGGTAGATTTAGCCGAGTGGCGCTCTATATAACTTAGTGGATCCCATTGGTTAAATAATTGGTTCTGATGTCAATGTTCAGTTTTGACGCTGTAAGTAGGACCCATTGAAGGCCAATATTGGCCAGTAAACTCACAAAGATATCTCGTACCACCTATAATGACCGGAACTTTTACAGAGGCGTACGGCTGTTACAGGGCAGGGGCGGAGCCAGAAAAGCTCTTATGGATAGGCAAAAAGATTTTAGGATAGGCAAAAAAGGCAAAAAGACCTTAAAATGGGTAAAAAAAGGCTTTGGATAGGCTAAAATGGACTTGGGAACTGGCAAAAAGGCAAAAAAAACCTTAAAATGGGTAAAAAGAGGCTTTGGATAGGCTAAAATGGACTTGAGAACCAGCGCAGCAAGATAGGCAACTGCCTACCCATGCCATGGGCTGGCTCCGCCCCTAGACTGTTACCGTAACCCCTAAGATGATATCGTCGTAGTCCACCAATGAGTATAGATGGACTAAGTTTGCTTTTTCATTTTCTTTATGAGATTGACAAATAAATCTTCTTTTTTTATTTTATATGAAGGAATACCTCAGGTTTTCTATTAGAATTTTTCATCTTTATGAATGGAGCTGACTATGGGTGTAAATAAGATCAGACCAGGTTGACTTAAAAGCTAAGAAAGGTCGAGTAAGGCTTAGTTCTTTGGGTGCCTATAGAAAATGGGAAAAAGCGGTTTAGTCTAAAATCCTATTTAATAGACCAGTTAGTCCTGACCCATTCAACTAGGTACAATTTAGTCCTTTAGTTATTAGAAATATGAAAAATACATAAATAACCTTCTTGATTTACAATTTAGTCCAAATATTTTCAGTTTAGTCCAAATTGACTCATGATGATGTTAAAAATTTTAAATAATGGTATATTAATTAAATACCCCTAGATTTGGATCCCATCACAAAAACCCTTATCACATTTTAAATATAGCCATCATCTTCTAGAAACCTTATCACTTAAAGATAGATTACCTTAGTACCCTCTCTTATATAACCTTTTTCCTAATATATTACATGACATTTTTTTAATTTCAAAAAACAACAATTTGTTTTCTCCACCATTCCACCGCCAACACCGGCACTACACCACCACCACCACTCCACAACCACTACTACCACCACAACAGACACTACACCACACCCACCACTCCACAACCACTACCACTACCACCACCACCACCACTCCACAACCACCACCACCACCACCTCCTCCAACTCCATCGCCGCCACCTCCATTACCACCACCCCTTCCACCACCATAATTTAGTGTCAACAACCAAAGTTGACATCATAATATGGTACCAACAACTCAAGTCGATACCAAAAATTAAATTTTTTAAAAATAAATTAGCTCCAAACTATGATGTCAACAATCGAAGTTGACACCATAATCTGGGGTCAACAACCCAAGTTGACACCAAAATAAAAAGTTCAAAATAAGTTAGGTCCACATTATGATGTCAACATGCGAAGTTGACACCAAAATCTGGTGTCAACAAACGAAGTTGACATCCAAGTTTGTTGTCAACAACCGAAGTTGACATCATAACCTGGTGTCAACACCAAAAATATAACTCAAGTTGACATCATAATCTAGTGTCAACAACCGCAGTTGATACCATAAAGAATTCAAAAATAAGTTAGGTCCAAATTATAATGTCAACAAGCCAAGTTGACACCAAAATCTGGTGTCAACAACCAAAGTTGACACCAGAATCTGGTGTCAACAACCGAAGTTGATACCAAAATCCGGTGTCAAACAACACAAGTTGAAACCAAAATTAACATATACTCTAATGAGTGAACTTGACGTGAATCGAACATGCATCTTCTGACGCTAAATCAGTTATGCTACCGTTGCACCACAAGTTCATCTAATATAGTTACTTCGATGTGTTTGCAGTTCAAGTGTAAAGAAACAGAGTTAATTATGAATTATATGATGTCATGTCATTTCTATATATGGTCTAGCAACTAAAAGTACATGCATAAGCTTCAAGGGTGTCGAGAAGAGTAGACGACTCACTATCCACTGATCTTCCAAATTCTAAATGGTCAAAACAGATGACCCGGTTTACTACTTGCACGATTTGAATGTAGAACGCTCTCTTAAACTTCTAAGCTTGTGGAATTTGGGTCGTGACAGCTCCCATGCAACTATAATAAATATTTTTGAGTGGACAATTGTTTATTTGAAACGTAGAGAAAACAATTTACAAACTTCTCACCAAAATATTTCAACTGTGAAACATGGTCAAGGAAGCTAATCCACATATGTGGAAATCTAAAATATGTTTATCATACTCTTGTTTGAGATTTCATTTCATGTGAAGATGCAAGTGCCAAATTCTAGTCGCTTAAACACTCATAATCTCATAAGAACGTGTATGTATTGTGTTAGATAGTAACTGAATGGAACTTATCAGCAAACGTAAGCATAATTCCAAATCAAGACATTTCTGGAAGATTAGATTAAGAGGTTAAAGATACAAGTAAAACGACAAAAGCCATTGCAATTGGATAAATATGTACAATAATTCAATAAATGTAATATGAGACTCCTCCGCGTTGGAATTTCTCATGCAGTTTCCAACTACAAGAAGAAAAATAAAATGTAAGACTCATAAAGATTTATATGTTTTCAGTTTCAATGCATTAACTCGTTAGTTAAACGTTTATAATTAATGCAAAAACCTCAGCTCAAGTTCACTATACAATATTCAACACTGATATTTCTATTGCAATGTAAGCGAATGAACGACTCTATGTTGCCTAATTGACTAGATATTTATATTCACTAGAGGCTAGATGACTTTGTTTCCACGGTCATAAGAAAAAAACTGAGATAACTATGCTCAATAATTTAAATTATCAACTTAAGTTACCTGCAATAACACACCGACAAAATGTGGTTGGGTTTGAGATGCACATTTTAAGAATCCTACCCACAACTTTGGTATTTTCCAAATCTAAAGACAAAAAAGTTGGCTAAAGAACCTGACCGTATACATAGACAAACATTGGCTAAAGAACAAGGCATTACTACAGATACACTTCGAGGATTCAAGTTTAACTATAATATATGTGGATTCAAGAATACAGTCAGGAATATTATCCTATCTAACAACACCACCCACCATCGCCACCAACAATTCAGACATATAATTGTATTTCCTACCAATTAAACATTTTGCATCTGCCACCATGTCCACTAGCACTCTGCTACTGCCGCTCCCATACCAACAACACCAACCCTGTTCACCAACTACACCACGCTCACTACTACAACAAAATCCACCACCATCACCTCCAATTCAACAACATTCACCACCACAACAACAACAAGTACCAGCACTAGTGCTGCAACATCCACCACCACTTCTCCAACCACTGCAACTATACCTGTAACCACCATCATAACAACAACATCCACTACCACCAGTACAATACCAGTAAAACAATATCAATACTACCAACACCACTGAATTTATTACCAAAACGACCACTACCAACACAAGCCGCCGCCTCAACCACCACCACTGAGTTTGTTGAAAACATATCCAAATTATACGAGATTCAAATCAAATGGAGATTTCATGGTTTTGGATACTAAACTTATCCACCACTTTCTCTCTTTGGAATTCCTCTGGTTTTGATTTCTGTATCAACTCGAAATTATCAAAATTCGAAACCTAAAAATCATATTTTTCTCCGAAATTTTTAACTGATATTGAATTCTCTAATAAAAGGAGAGAAGAAGATAAATTTTTTATGATGATTGATGGTGAAGGTTGATTTCAAACGAAAATCTTTATTTCTATCTCTCTCGATCGAAAATCTCTCTCCAGTAAACCTCTTTCTCTCCCTGAGATCTAAGAAGTGATAAACAATGGTGATGGTGGCGGTGCTGGTGGTGGCACCGAAGAGAAGAAGAGTGAAGATTTTGAGATCTGAAAATAAAAGATACAAATGAATTTTCTTCAAAACCTTACTAATATATTAGGGGTAAATTTGGTATTGATGATTAAATATATTTTCTTGTAGAAGATGAGGATATAATTATTGATGGATAAGGGTATTTGTGAAGTCCATAAAAATAAGGGATATTTATTCAATTCCCACTAAAAATAAGGGGTATTTATTTAATTACCACTAAAAATAATTAAAAATAATTTATCTTTCAAACCGCTTATCCAAAATTCGTAAACTTTATATATTTGGAAAGATCTTTTCGAGATCTACAAAAAGAGTAGCCATATGACTATATAATTCTTACTTTTTTAAAATTTTAAATTTCCTCCTCATGGTTATCTAACGTGTACAAAAAAGTACACATGCACAAAATTTTCATAAGCTTATGCAATTATTTTTTCACATGTGCACCACTTTGTACATCCCTGCAAAATATGCATGAATCCAATTATTCATAACCACACACTCAGACCTATTATTTTATAGAAATTACACTGGTGCACCAATATGTACACCCCTACAAAATATGCATAAAAACGATCATTCATAACCGCACACAAAACTATTTTTTCATGGAAAATACACTGGTGCACCAATATGTACACCCCTACAAAACATGCATAAAATCGATTATTCATAACAACACACAAACCTACTTTTTTATGAGAATCACTGGTGCATGATGTGGTTTTTTATTTAGTGGTAAAAGGTTCGGTACTCAGACTTGTAAATATTCGATTTTTAAACCTAATTTTTAATAGCTAAAAATAAAACAGATTAAAGTAAAATTGATTTCAAATTATGGGAAGGACTGAGACTAAGGATTCCACCATTAGCCAATTTTTCAAGTGATAAAATCTTGCAACTCGTATATTCAGTTTATCCAAAATATTGCCAAAGTTAGGTTTTTAAAATAATAGTTGTAGATCGGAAGCATGAGACATCAAAAGCTCTAAGCCCAGCATGACTCATCAAAAGAAAACACAACTATTTGATAAAAACCATTTTTTCTAATTTTAATTCAAAGCAAATAATAGTAAAAGAATTGCAAAAAATAAATAAAATAAGAATTACCACTTTATTATTGGAAAAATAGCTTCCTCCGTCGCCCCAGTGATGGTGATTAGCTCATCATGTTGGAAACACTCTTAAAATAATTTTTCATAGCTCAAAAAGTGTTTACAATGAAGAAATAAAAGTAACACAGAGAATTTGATACGCTTATAAACGTTACAGAAGGTGTTCTCTGTGTGGCTGAAGAGAACATAAATAAAGAACGGACTCCGTCCGCTTCAAAAATTTAAAGGAATATGCAACAGAAACTGCGACTGTTATCTGGAACCTTTTGTTCTTCACCAGCAGATTTTTTTCTTCTTCCTGGAATTTTTCCGACTGCTCTGGCTTGCTTGTTTCTTGTTATTATTTTCTATTTATAGGATTAGTGAACCCTAATAACTCTTCTTAAACGATTAGAACACAAAAGACAATCCAAATCAAACTTCAAATACTTGTTAATCCGAATCCGAGAAGATTTCTTTTTTTGGCGTGTCTTGGCTTTTCACCCATTTTTTTCGGAGTTTCAATGACGTGTGTTAACTTGTTTTTACTGTCTCTTTACTTGGCTAACTCGAATTCACTTATAAATCCCTTAAAACTCTCTTCAAAATCAACACAGGCTCTGTTTTACGTAAAGAAAATATTCCCATTCTTTTTTAATTTTTGAATCAAGAAAGGGTGCCCCCAATCCAATAGGTGGGTGATAGACACATTTATGTGTCTAATTCGTTCTCAATCTTTATAGTGTTGGAACTCAATTTTATACTAATATTGTCATTTTATTGTATTTGTAGGTATTTTTGAAGAAATAAATATTTGGGAAGAATTGGCTCAAAAAGTTATAAAGGCACCCACCAGAATTTATAAAGGCACCCATGCCTTGGAT
>JAJJMC010000373.1:1491460-1504956 GCA_023531435.1 Papaver californicum | reverse complement strand
CACCAGAATTTATAAAGGCACCCATGCCTTGGATTACGTGCACCCACCTATTTCAAATTTAAAAAAAAAAACTACGCAGGAAACTATCTTTTCTTCCGTGAATCTTTGTTTGAAGATATTATCAGTGCACCAACATGTACACCCCTTCAAAACATGCAAAAAACCGATTATTCATAACAACGCACAAATCTATTTTTTCATGGGAATTATAAGGTGCACCACTTTGTACACCCCTGCAAAACATGCTACTCTTTCATGGGAATTACATTGGTGCACCACTTTGTTCACCCCTGCAAAACATGTATAAAATCGATCATTTATACCCACACACAATACCATTTTTCATGGAAAAACACTGGTGCACCAATATGTACAACCCTACAAAATATGCATTAAATCGATTAATCATAACTACACACATCCGTTTTTTCATGGGAATTACGCTGGTGCACTAGTACGTACACACCTACTCGTATTATTTAAAAGTTTATAACTTGTGCACCAAAAAGTGCACGTGCACAAAAAAGTCTTTTTTTAACTAGTGTGAAATTATAACACGATTATGTACACATCTACAAAAAATCTAACAGTTTCAACCATACCCACAAAATAGGCAATATATTCATGAGAGACCACAATGGTGTACAACTATGTACATACCCACAAAACATCTCATATATTCATGAGATAGCACACTATACACACGCATGTACACGCCTACAAAAATCCAAAAAATCCAACATCCATACCCACAAAACATACCATATATTTACGAGAGAGTACAACAAGAATAAACTTATCTAAGAATCATTTTGCACTAACATACCTTCAAATTAAATCGTGTTAACGGTTAAACAAGCACCCTATTTTACAAAACATTATTTTTAGCCCCTAAACCGGTGACCTGTCAAATGTTTTAGACCACTTTACACTTTTATATCAGTTTGACCCAAGTTATATACGGTTAGCCGTTAGCCTCTATCGAGCATTTCCCCAAACACTTTTGTAGGCAATATCTTTTATAAACAACCCTGTCGAGAAGATAACTTACACTTACACATACAAGAGTAAACAATCAACTATAATTCTTAATCCGTATTCTCAATTTGTGTTTAAAATAAAACTCAAAATATGTCTGTTATGTAAATCAATGAAACACACTAGCTTAAGAATATCATTTCAAACAAATTTGATTAAAGAAAAAGAAAACGTAGTTGAATATGAATAGATTCCACCAGCAGAATCATGGGTATCTTACATAATTTTTTGATAAAAATCTTGAGCACTTTGTATATAAAAAAATCATCAATTTCTTTTCATAGAGATCATCGATCAACCCATCATACAAATCATTGATTAATCTCTCATAAATATCATCGATTAACCCCTTTATTTATGATATTTTGTCTTCGTAGTAATCATCTAACACCACCAACTCCAAGATCTGAATCATCCTTTTTCTAACCTTGTGAAAGAAGAAGAAGATTCGTTTTTATTTGGGAAATGAGGTAAATAGAAAAATAAAAAAGAAACGAGATGATATGAGTAACTGGAGATCATTCTCGTCATTGGAAATCAAAAAATAAAAAGTGAGTTATGAAGATTTCGTATCACACTTACCTGATGGCTGTTTTTATCATTAGAAAAAGTGGTTTTGGACTGAATCACTTACAAAAGGACTAACTCGTTTTAAAATTGGTGAATTAGGACTTTCTAGTACTAGGCTTTAAGGAAAAGGATTAAAAAATATAAAATCCAATAAAAATAGAATTAACAGTTAATTTCTACATAAAAATTACAGATCAGACAAAAGTAGATATTCTGAAGCCCAAAGTCCACTCAAAGCCTATTTTCTCATACGAGCAGGTAAGATTGGGTCGGCCTGGACAAGCTACTATATTGTAAATATTTTTAATATATATTTTAAATTTTAAATATAGATATTACCGAACTTATTTTTTTTTTATATAATTTCCTTTTTTATAGACTTAACATATTACGAGTGACATTACTTTATATTTAAGCTCTGATATTATAGTGAAATTTTTATCTTTTCTTTATATTAAAGGTTCGGATTATGAGACTTATAATTTTGACTAGAGCTTTAGAAAAAAAATTCTCAACGTCAATCTCTATACATCTAACGGTTACCAATTTTGATGAGGTGGTATTCTTTTTATCCAGCAAAAACCTTACGGATCCAACCAAACCGAGCCGATACAAAGTTTATAACACGATATAAAGGAAACTAAAAGAATGTTGTCTCTCTCACTCTATTTGTTATTCCATTATCAAAAGAAAATATGGTCATTTCTGGAGTCTGTTCTTGATTATTATGGTGATGCTCCTTCCACTTCATCTTTGTTGGCCGAATTGGTGGATAATTGTACGATATGTAGGAATCATATTATGGATCTCGGCAAGTGGAATTTGGTGTTAAACTCATCACCTGTTCCTACTTAAAACATATCGCCTCTAGTATGTTTTGAAACATAATCTTCTTTAATTTCTCTGTTAGTAATCTTTTTTTGTGTGTGTGCGTACCTAACTGCAAATTTTTTAAGATTGGTTTTTCATAAGGTAAATTCGTCAAAAAATACATACCCTTTCATTATGACTAGTTGTATTCATGCCACCATAAAAGTTCCACGGCGGTATACATGCACCCAATTCTCAAGAATCTCATATATATATATATATATATATACATTTTATCCAATCAGGTATCTGGAGCTTTGAAAGGCTCATTTCTTTAGCTTTCCATGAAAGTACGGCATTTCATCTTCTCGAGTTTACTTTGCTTCCACGAACAAAAGATAACATCTTTCCATTGTTACTTAATCCAAACTCTTCGATCATGGTGTTCCTTTTTTTCTCAAAATCTTTGATTTTTTGGTATGATTGAGGCTTTTTTTTCCTTCACATCTTTCTTAAATTTTAATTTTTAAAAATAAACATGGAATAATTTTTCTCTGATTTTTTCTTAATATACCAGAGACATAAACAATGTCGATTTTTTGGGAACACCTTTTTTTATAGTAACATTCATGGCAGTATCCTGGTCTGTTATAATTGTAGATGGACGGTTTCCTTTATAGCTTCAAGACAAATACTAACCAACCATGAAGATTATGTAACTTGGGTCTCATATTGTAAAAGTGCACATCCAAACTGTACAGTTTGATAATGGTGATTCACCCTTGTAAGAAAAGAAAACGACATCTCATATTTATTTTTCGGTATGTTGTATCAAAGAAAACTACTTCATCGAACTGATTATATGGCATACGTGACCGAGCATCAACCCAGAAAATTTTTACTGCTCTGCCTTGTTCATTAACTATTGTATAAAAAAAATGTTGATTTTAAAAACAAAATCTTTAAATAATTGATGATTGATGACTGATTAAGCATCTCTATCTTCCAAATTCTTATGGCGGAGATTGTTTAAATGATTCCAAAAATCTCTTCGGCGAAACCCTATCTCTGCACCACCAAAGATCGATGGGACTTTGAAAAATTTGAATGATTTTCCTATAAAATGCCTCTGTCAGATCTTTTGCACCATCTGACATGCATATATTAATGCACATGAGCTTCCTCTTCCTTTGTGAAACAAATTTATGGTTGTGAATATCAGAAAATTGTGTTACTATTTGTTTGTCTTCATGAAGAAACTGAATCTTTATGTCCATATTTGAGGATATTGCAACTTCTTGTCGCAATACCTCTCGTGGAACGAACTCGTTCTTACCCTTGTACTTAATCTATATTTTAAAAAGTGAGATCATGAAATAATTTTGACGGATATGACACCGGTCAATAAACGGCGTGAAGTATCCTGGTTTACACAAGATAAATCAAGATCTATCTTATCTTGATATTTTCAACAATTAAAGGCATGCTGAAGATTTGATATCTTTAGAAATTGCAAATTAAGTTTCTCCCTTGAGAAGTTGTGAATGTATTAGCAAGTGTGTCATTTTAAACCACACCTTGATTGTGATTATTAGTTGTTTCAAAATATTTCGTTTCGCTGAATAAAGAAGAACCAATCACAATCATTGAAAGATAGAGGTTTTGAAGAGACTATCAAAGAAAGAACTGAGTATCTAAGTATAGTTCTCTAACAAGAAAACATCTCCGTGGAGCCTATGAAACCTCAAAATTAAGGAACTTCCATAAAACATGCGTGGAATAGACAATTTTACGATCGTAAGACAATGATTTGCATTCATGTATACATTGATACTACCATAGATGATGCTGGTTTAAAACACACTTTATAATGGAATACCATCAAAGGTTTGGTTGGTTAAAAAGGAAAAAGAGAGATTCAAGAGGAATAATAGTTACTCGCAAAATGCATAACTTTCGAACTGCATCATGAACACTCGATAATGTGAGCTATATTTGGCTGCATGTATGTACTTGCAGTTTCGATATCCAAGAATATAAGCAATATTGGATAGAGGTGGATGTTTGTGCATAATGAGAAAACTAAGGTCAACTAGTGGTACTCATTCTTTTACGAAAACTTGATATGGATTATAAATAAGTATATTCCTTGTATTAGATGCAACTACATTTTTTTTATTTCATTAATCCAATTTATTAGTCCTTGGAAGGTTCAACGTGCATTTAACGGATATGGTTACTATGTATATTTATGGAAAACTAGGTACAAATATTTACATGAAAACCCCTGGATAATTTTTAATTATCAGCAGAAACACCATGTCGTATGTATTTACTAAAGCTAAATTTAGCCTTGTGTGATTTGAAATGATCTAGACGAATGTGATACAATCGTCTAAGTGAATACTTATTAATATTGGGATATATGAACAATATTATATCCCCACGAGTTGCCTTTAGAAATTAAACTCTGGATTCACTAAACTTGATCATGTATACAACACCAACTTGGTTGGAACTTTTGAAGAGCTCTCAAGAGTACGAAAACACTTAAAACAGGAGTTTGAGATAATAAAGATCTCAGTAAGACAATGCATCAATTTGTTGATTGATTATTGCAGATAGCAATCCATTAGTTTCATCAACCTTAACGGAATAAACACATTTAATTAGACAAGATAATATAATTACAGTTATGTGATCTCTTACATTTAAGCTTGATCGGTTTATATCTCAACAAAAAGATGTATCACTCCATGATCTATATTACCTTAAAGATTTGTATATGGTACACGAGTTGGAATATTCCTTAAATAACTGATTTTGGGAGTGTTGTAAACATGCATGTAAGTTTGCTTATATCAACACCAATATCGTGACATCGGTATGAAGAAAAGTTTCTCATCTTCGTGGTACCATAAAGCTTGATCTTTGGCATAAAAGATTGCAGAATGTCTCCAATGGAGTAAAGCTAATCATAATGTAAATTATGTTTTGATTTGCATCAGGTTTCTTAACAACTAAATATTCTCCTAGCTATTAGTTTGGTAGTATTAGATGTTTTTCCCCGAATCCGTTATGATTTTTCAGACGAAGCTAGTAAATAATAAATGGATAGCAAGATCATCAAGACGATCATTGTAAAATTTTAAAGGGAAAACAGGTTTAAGTTTCACGTATATAGAAGGATACTGACATCATTAAAGGATGGTTCGCAATGACTATGCATTATTATTTGGCATGTTAGATTTGTACGATGTGTATTCTTTTTCCTTAGTCAAGGTTTTTTCCTACTGGATTTTCCTTGTCAAGGTTTTAATGAGGCATGCGAGTGCATTATTATGCGTAGTTCTAAATATTCTATTCTTTTTCCTTGATCTTGTTTTTTATTTCTATAGGTTTTTCCGGGAAAGGTTTTAACGAGGTAATATTTGCGGATCAAACACTGTTCTAAGTACTCATGTTCTCAAACGTTCAGGCTTCGACCTTCTTGGTTTTCCTGGAGAGGTTAATAATGAGATAAAAATCTTGTATATCTATAGAATTTCTTGAGATGCAATTGTCGGATAATAACATGTATTATTTGGTCTAGGTTTTTACGACATACGGTTTTTCCTAATAAGATTTTAATGAGACTACACGAGCATAAATTTTTTCAGCCATGTTCAGATTTCTCCTAAGTGGTTTTTATGGAAATTTTTTATTGAGGCAATATATTTGTGACGGTCACTAAAGTTCGAATTATTATATTCTTTTTCGTTGTTCTTGTTGTTTGCTATCAAATTTTTCTGGTGAATTTTTAAAGAGGCAACTATTTCAGGTGACCAACATCATTAGAAGTTTTGTGTGGTGTATTGTTTTCTTAAAAGTATAAGATATGGATTTTAACGAGACAACACACTTAGGTGGTCATCTAAAGGGAGTGTTATATAACATGGATCAATGAATGGCACACGACTCACTATCTTAGATAAAGATAAACTAACATGTGTGTTAATACGTGTCTCATCCATGTTTTACCCGATGTTTTGAAAACCAGAACGGGCCGACCGATTGTACCGGAAAACTAGTGAAACAGTTACAAAAATAAGTTGGTTCAACTACGATCCATTAATTGTACCAAAAACCCAGTTGGGTTTTTAGCCGTTTCACCTGGCTTTTTTTCCATCAAAGTTTTTTTGACGATTGAAAGCAAATTTTCTATTAGTCCATGGTCGGTTGTCAGCCAAGCAAAATTATTTCAAGTTCTTTCACTTCATAAATATAAATTAAAGTATAGCAATAAGAACAAATTCGATCCACAGGGAGATATGGGTTGTTAGTTGTATTTGAAAACTATTATAAACAAATTACTATCGTCATTCACTCTCTCATGTTACCAATAACCCTAAAGTATCCCCAGTCGGTGTTAACACTTCGTTACGTCTCCACAAATCAAAAAATATTACAACCGCTAATATATGAATTATTTTATATCAAATAACCTAATGCTTTATCTCTAAGAGATTCAACTTGAAGAAAGCTTTAAATTCTGTGAGGCGGATTACTCATAGGCAATACAAACACAATCGTGGCATATTCAACCTAGGCCAAGTTTTACTTGTGACTTTCTTCACGACTCGCACCGCTAGTGATCACAAATTACTATTAGTTATTAGGGTTCTTGATAAAATTACACCTAAGACTCCTAATTAGCTGTAGAAAAGTTCTTAATATATTTAATTAGCGACTCAAAGATGCGAAATAACCAATCATATTATATGACCACATTCAAATAATTATTACATGTAGTAAAACTTGAACGATATACAAGAGAACGAATAACAAAACTAATGAATTAATTAAATAACATGTTCATGACTTTAGGTTACATCCTTAACGAATAAGAAAAGTGTACCTCAACATGGATTTCTAAAAATCCATGAAAAATATTAAGGAAAGCAATTAAAGAAAACCCTAGAAAACGTGGTGATCGAACATAACTCTAAGCCCTACCTCCTTGTTCTCCTTGTTGTTTTCAAGTGTAAAAAAAAAGTCTCCTCTTTTCCAAGACATAATACCTATTTATATAGGTTTACATGACTTGGCCTTCAAGAATCCTAGTCGGTTAGGAAGCCCTTTCCTAAAATAAATCCTATCCTAAGTAGGAAATAAAGACCCAAAACGGTTCGTGAAAAATAGTTGAGCAGAGTTTGCAAACCATTTTAGTTCACGAATTCAGAAGAGAATGGTTTGCAAACCTCTATGGTCTGTGAACTACGTCTTTTGTATTTGTTTTGCTCATAACTTCTTCGTCCGATGTCGGAATGACCTCATTCTTTTTGCGTTCGTTTGGTATTTCAATTTCCTTCAAGATAGAATGAATAAAAATTAATATTGGATTTGAATGAGTTATATTCGGTCCTTTCTCTGTATCTAATTGTAGCACTTGACTTCCTTGTTTATTTTATGACGTAATGAACTCATTTCAATTGAAAGATGAATTATGTTTTAAAGAATCAAATCCATTCATGTATTTATCAATTTGGAAATAAAAAAAGTTTCTTATCGTAATTAAGAAAACAACGAGTAATGCATGAAATAAAGCTCAACATTGTATCAGAAAAACAAAGTTGAAACCAGAAAGAAAGAAGGTCATTGTTTTTAACGATCATGTTCTTCTTCAGTGGTGGTATATTTAAGAGAGATAGAAAGAATATAAGAATTATAGTAGTTGTTGAGAAGGTGAAACAGAAATAGGGTTAATGTTTTATTTTCACATCCTCGCATTATCATAAAACATATTAACTAATGACTACTGCCATCACATATTCTTTATAAATGGTATATGATTTCTTTTGTAATATTAGATAAGAATGAAGAAGATAAGAATACTGATTAATATTATTTAAATATTGTTATATATTTAACGCAGTGACCCACCGGTTAAACCGTCTAACCCTGAGCCAGTATATTAATTTACTAGTTCGACGTCCATTTCAGTTCTTAAAACATTGGATTTACCATCATGGTAGATATCGGCTATAAATAGTCCTATAATGGTGTAACTAAAGATTTACAAGTAATAATAATGTTTCTTCTACTTTCTTAATAAAACATACCCACTTTATCGTGTAGTATATTTTTCTTTAGTAAATAGGTGTTACAACTTTAAAATAGCACACTACTCGCCAAATAGTCATGGTATTACTTAATTAATTAAGAAATAGTTTTGGTTAGACAAAAAATTGCCACAATAATTAAAAAAATTCAAATTATTCGGTATGAGCGAAATTCGAATTATTTTGTCTCCTTGTTATCATCCACTAATCATTGATTAACAATTATTTGTTAGTATATATATATTAAATTAAATTATCTTTATGTAAAAGCTTAAAAAATTAGAAAAATATCCTATGAAGAGATAAAAGTGTGCAAAGGGTCCAATCCGGATGGGCCAGGACGTTCGGCCCAAACACTAAGAGCAGTCGGGCAGCCCAGGCTTAGTAATTGAGCGTGCCTGAAAAAAATCAGGTCGCACAAGCCGGGTAATAAATTTGATGTCCAAGTCATGTTGTTTTATACGAGTATGTTATGTCAGGCATGCCTATGTTTTGTAAATAATAAAAAAAAATCAATTATAATATGAATGTTATCAAATTTATTTTCATTTTATATAATTTTTTTTCCCAACCTTATATTTTTTTAAGTAATATTATCTAATATTCAAATCTTAACATTAATTGATTATAAGTCATATTTAGAGAATAGTAAAGGATTTTAGCAATAAGTTTTGAACGGATAAATCGTACGGAAATATAACAGGCTTTCAGATGGATACCTGGTCGAGCAATAACATTAAAGTCAAAGCCTGAGCCCGCACAATAAATCAATTTGGGCCAGGCTAGGTAGGCTCGTAACGGGCTGAACAGGATGGGCCTGAACTTTTCGTGCATTATTTATACCCGTGCTCATCATCCGTGTATGCAGTAACTTACGATGATGCCTTTAATAAAATATTATAGCAAACTTTTCTTAGGAGTGTATGTGAATCATTTTGGGGGTTGCAGGATCATTCTCCTCCAGGATATACCGGGATAAGTGATAACCTAATGCTAGAAAAAAACTACAATACCCTTTAGATTTAAAATTGCAAATAGTTCTTCCTCTTCCTTCAGGTTTGACCGTGTACAAAGAAATCTAGCCAAAAGCCAGGTTCGACTGCGTGAAAAAGAAATGCCACTGAGACCCATGCATTGGGTGGTTAAAAGAAACACCCAGCTGAATGAAAATAAAAGAACTACCGAGCTCATGCCCCGATGTTTTTGAGGCGTCGTTAGTCTTCATAGCTTCTTAAATAGTTTACACAATCCAATCCCAATAAATATTTTTCTAAAAAAAACTTAGTTGTTTTTCATATGTTTCATATTACAACATCGCTCTAAAACTATTAGATAATCAAAGATCTTTCCACGAAGGGAATGAGAGTTGAAATCGCTGACTGTCAGCCTCTCAGTAGGCAGTTGGAATCCCATGTCCACCTAAGTGGTTCCTCCATAATAACGTTCTTGCTAGGGTGTATTTAATCCAGATTTATTCAGTTAGAGAAAGATAATAATTTTAGGTGAATCTAGTGGATTTATAATGCTTCTTAAAAGAATTTTGGATTCTTCTAGATATATAGTTTGGATTATAATGGATTAAATTTGGACTAATTTAGTTTTGTATAGATTGAAATAGCTTTCTAAATACCAAATAATTTCTCAATAGAAAGGTTACTGTGTATGAAAAAATTAAAAAGCTTCGTATAAGTTTTTATATTCCGGGTCAAATGACAAAGTTTGAAGAGGTAATTTTATAAGGGAAACATATATGGATAAATTTAAGAAAATATAATAATTTTAGAGGAGGAGATGGACAAGTTAACGAAGAAGAAGACTATTTTTGAAAGAAAAACTCATGATCAACATCATATTATAAATGCATGAGAGAGAATGTTATGCTTCAATGAAAAAACATAGCATCCCGTGATAAATAAAAAATTACAGTATATAAGCTATCCATAAAAATCCATGAAAATCTCATGGTTTGGATTGATATTGATAGAAAATAATAATTTACATATTTTGCCTACAGTTATCCATAATAATCTTTATATGTCTCGAGCTCTCTGCTATCCTAAGAAATATCTTAAGAATTGAATACCTAAGATATTTGTGGAATCTTAAAAAATCAACCATATTAAAGGTGAAGCAAAATGAATTCATCACATTAAAAATTGTTCATATATTCAACGGTGACCAAAACTCTCTTTCATATTGGTAGATGAGCGACACCCTCTTCGTTTATGATTGTTTTGGCCATTAAATTCTTACTTCTGATTGGTTAGATGGGGTTCCGGTCTTCTTCATTTTGTGTTCATAGGATATTTCAGAGTAAGATCTCCCACTGTTGATTAAATGACATAAATTATATTTCTAGATATTGGTTAGTAAACAAAAACAAAAATAATCAAAAATTATGAAAGAATACAATGTTTAGGTAAAAAAAAATTGTTTCAGTGAAATCAATATCTAAAAATTTAAAGGTCTAGACAACTAAAGCTTCCACGTTTAACGGTGAGGAAACCCTCACTTCCTATCGGTCGAAATAAGACTTTTTTAGCTTTTGTGGAACATGCGTTTTGGTGAGGATACTTGGCATAGTTTGATTGGTGCAAATATTTAGGGATTAAAGAAACCCACTCTCCTATTGGCTATTTTGTTTTAAAATTATTACACTTCATTTACACCCAATACTTAATTGTACCGGGTCAACGTCACCTACAGTGGGTGGACAACACCGCAAATCGACTATCTAGGTTTAATCATCTTTAATAAACGGCTACTGTTAAATTTAAAAAGGAAACCAAATTAAATTTGAAATTCGTTTTTTTTAAAGAAAACCAAATTAAATTTGGAATTCGTTACAAACCAGGACTAGGAAACCAAAAAAAAAGTTATATACAATCAAAACGAAATTTTGGTTGGTGCAAATATTTAGGGGTTAAAGAAACCCACTCTCCTATTGACTATTTTTTTTTTGTAAAATTATTACACTTTGTTTACACCGAATACTTAATTACCGGGTCATCGTCACCTACAATGGGTGGATAACACCGCAAAACAAAATACACGACTGCCACTTTAAACTGTTACCAAAATACTTAATTGACAAATAATCGGTTGCATAGTATCATCCATGTTTCTATAAACCTTCTCAGTCAACTGCAATTTATAAAATCAAGTACTTAAATAATGCAATTCAAAACTAATAACCATATTTGAAACAGAGAGGTCATGCAAAAAAAGAGTTGCATAACAAATCGGGTGCCATGATTCATCATTTTCAACGTGTCCATGATTCTGGTGATGAGTTCTATAACTAATTCTCCTGTAATATTATCATTTATGGTAAAATTAAATAACCAAACCGCCATTAACAGTTGATGAACTTTTCAACCCGCCATCATGACGGGACGGGACGGGGTAAAGCTCCGTCACATCAAATTAAATTTTTTAATTGAACTTGATCGGAAGGTAACTGTTATGAGAAGTTAAATATGCCTGGTGCATAGTACGGGCATAAATCTAGTTAATATAAAAAACTAAATCAATATTAGAAAAGAATACTGTAAATTCTATTTTTAGGTAACAATTCTTGTTTTAAGAAAATCAAAATTAATATTTTTATTAATATTTACTTTTAACTATTTTTTCACCGTCATTTGACTGGTGCTTCTTATCCGTGGGGTGCTCATGTTGGTTCATGGTACTCACAGAGCGCATCTGAATTATGTATTATCTAGAGAATAAAGTTAATATTAAATCATGTAGCTGTTTTTTTGAACATATTTATAACCTTTGGGAGTTAAGTTTTTTTTTTAAAATAAAAAAAATCGTGATGTTTCTTTAACTGAAATTATTTTGTGTTTTTCTTGAATATAATCACATGTGCCGAGCCAAAGGGATTTATTTGGGTACTTATATTGGCAAAACACATCTCTACTTGGATGATTTTTAAAATAACATATTAGATGATAATTGTTAATTGGAACATCCTAGGACCAGGTGCGGGGAAGCCCCTCCTTAGTATACAAAAGCCACCAATAGAAACCGTTTTCATCGAGCCCGGTGCGTAGCATGAACACTACACCATTTTTTATATTAGTAACTATTACGAAATTTCCGTTACGAAAACGTTGTAACAGGTTGGAGCAGTTATGAATTTTTTTTATTAGTCGTAACGGAAGCAAGCTGTTACGAATCCCAGCATGCATATTTTTAGCGTGTGCTATTCACACGCTTGGTCACACTAGGGTGGTAACATGTATATTTTTCGGTGTGCCATTCACACGTATGCCATATTTTTCCACCCAAGAATAGTTGAACTAGAGGATATTTCCTCCCCTGACTTAGATTTTTTCTCCCCCTTTTCTCGACTATTCCTTTCATTTTCATTTCTCCGCCTCTCTTCTCTTCCTTTCAAATGAAGATCACATCTTTGAAGAACCGATCTTCAATCATCTGTTAATCCATTTCACGGTTTTGATTTCAAATTCGATCTGTGTAAGTCTTTCATCATCATCATTTTTTTCGATTTTAGGGTTTCATCTAATACTATTTATTTTTCGATTTCATTTTACGGTTCGTCAGAGTTGGAACTTTGAAGAACTGATCTTGAATCTCATCTTAGAAGGTATATGTTTCTACTTTGTCTGTTAGATTTAGGAATAAGTTTTAGGGTTTCAGTATTTCATTATCTAATACGATTTATTTTTTCTGATTTCATTTTAGGGTTTGTCAGAGTTGGAACTTTGAAGAACTGATCTGCGATTTTAGCTTAGAAGGTATATGTTTCTACTTTGCCTGTTAGATTTAGGAATAAGTTTTAGCGTTTCAATTTTGATTTATTTTGATCTATTGTTTTATGTTAAGCTGTTTTGATTTAGCATGTTGAGATTTAGGTGTTTGTTTAGTTTCCATTTTGATTGTTTATAACATAACATGATAATAGTCCTAGTGGTGATTTTGTGGATTATTCTCTCTTCATTGAGAGGA
>JAJJMC010000373.1:1444603-1479950 GCA_023531435.1 Papaver californicum | reverse complement strand
AAGATGGTTTTAATGCATGTAAAGATATGGAAGCTATGGGGATTAAAGCGATTATGGTTGAAAGAAGATGGTGCAACTGGTAAAACAACAATGGAAGATGGATCTTTTGCCTTAACAAAAGATGAAAAAAATATCTTTTTGTACAGTTCTGAAGAACTTAAAGGTTCCTTCTAGTTTTTGTTCCAATCTGCACAACAACATGAGCATTAGTCCACCGGATGTGAAGAATTTTAAGTCTCGTGTTTACCATATCTATTTCCATTATTGGTTCATAATGCGACTTCATTACCTAAAGATCTGCGAGCTTCTCTTCTCCGGATTAGTATATTTTTCAACATTTTGTGCGCGAAGGTTATCAACAGAAACGATCTTTTAAAAGCAAAATCTAGTCTGGTGGAAGCAATATGTGTTAAGGAAAAAAAACCTTCATTTTTCTTTGTTATTAGTATCCACCTGATGATTCATCTAGACGATGAAGCTTTAATCTGCGGTTCGGTCATATTTAGGTGGATGTACACCTTTGAGAGGTAAATACCTCACCTTACTTTGTTATTTAATTTTTAAGTTACTAATTCGCATTATTAAACTATTAACCTTCATTGATGATTTATTAACTTTTATTTGTAGGTTAATGAAAGGTTTTAAAGGATTGGTGCGCAATAAAAGGTACATTGATGGGTACATTGCAAGAGCGTATTCGTTGCGAGAATATAGCTTATACTTTATGGAGGGCATGTCAGATGATGGTGATGGTACTCATAAACATAATCAATAGGATTTTTTGGATGATGACTATGACTTTGCCGACGAGATGACTCTAAGTACTGGGAGGAGTATTGCTTTACTCTAGTATAATTTGAACATTGTCGCAACTGGATCCCCTCTAAGTATGTTGCAAAAGATGACTGGAAAAGGTAAATTATAGTGCTTCGATTTGAATTTGAAATTGTTGTCTAATATGATAGAGTTCTATACTTAGATGCTAGAGTTTCTATTCTGGTTCATCACTTGCCTTATGATGTTGAATTCAAGTACAGACATTAGGGTGTTCATAGTTGTTGAGTAATATGCTAGACTTTCTGTTCCAATCCATCATTTTGCTTCTAGAACTGCCAACATCTTGTTATAAGCTCGCTTTGATGTCCTGATGGGTTCGTGGCACTAAGTTATTTTGGTTTTCATTGGCTACTGATATTAGTACAAATCCCTGTTTTTTATTAGTCACATTGATTTTTTGTTTGATTATTATGTTTGCATCATCTGATAGTCTTTGAATTGGTATTTGGTTGTAGGAAGTATGATTCTTATGTTAACGGTGACACATCTAATGGTCAGAATAATGGTTTGAACAAGCAGACATCAAAGAGTTTTCATCTATGGTTATGCGACGAGGTAACATGTTACTCTAAAGCTTTCACTAGTAGTTTGTAATACAACTTGTTCTGGTTTTGGTTGTGATACTAAGTCTGTTTGTAATACAACTTATTTTGGTTTTGGTTGTCATACTAACTCTGCCATGGTCTTTTACAGTTGTTAAAAGACAAAAAAACGGATTCAACACTTTGGAGATTCGTGCAAGGACATCTCTTCAAGAAACAATCATATAGAAAATACCAAGTCAATGGCTTTAATTTTAGTACACTAAGTTGTAAGGCGAAGAATCAGAATAATGGTATGTCAATGAAAGCTATCACAAGACTGCAAGTGAAGCGACCGAGGAAGCAGAAATAACATATTACTGAGTCATTAAATAGATTATCAACTTGAACTACATTGAATTTGAAGAAACTGTTTTCTATTGTGATTAAGTTAGGGTTGAAGATAAGAATGCGTACAAAGTTGATGCAATTTCAAAGGTTATAAAGGTCAACTTGTCGAAGATGAACATCATATATAGAGTGGTTGATGAGCTATTTATCCTTGCATCTGAAGAGACTTAAGTGTTCTACTCGAAGGATTTTTCTGACGAGGGATGGTCCATGGTGTTGCACTCACAACGACGATTAACATCCTCAGTAGATAAATTTGAATTTCTAAAATAAAATCTAATAGCTCAGATTTGTTGCGCCAAATGGTTTGGCGCAAAAAGTCAAATTTGGAGAGCCAAATGGTTTGACGCTACAAAGTTCATTCCAGATAACATTCAACCAACCCCTTGAAATTAACCTGGAATCATGGTTTTTTGCAACAGTTTTTACCTTAATCTTGAACCTCCATAAAAGTAATCCTTAAAGAATGAATAGGGACACCTATATATGCTAGCCAGGAATCATTAGGTTAAGTGGTGATAAACGCAGAATTTCAATTTCATGTTAGGGTCACCAATTTTTTCGATCATTACTCTTATGGGTGTTTACTGCTACAGACATTAAAGCCACTTTCTAAGATACTTGAAATTGGAACTAGATTCAAGAAGAAGACTAAAAGGTGTAAGATTGCATTACGAAAATCAGGTGAGAATTTAGACAGAAATTCTGATAGCCGATAAATATATCATTTGTTCGTATTTCGTCTATCATTTGTTTGTATTATAGTCAGGCTCAAGCAAATCTAAATATATATGATCTTGTATAATGAGAGTAGTGTCATGTAATATAGGTGGTCAAAAATTTATTACGCATCAATAAAGTTTCGGTTGCTCCATTAATCCTTTTAAACATGTTGCATTCATGACCATCCTTCAAATGGACAGTTAGACTTTCAAGTTAGGTCATCGTCAGTATTGCCCAACCCAGAAATGATGGTATGGAAATTGATATCCATCAATGAATAACATACTTTAAGTTTACAAAGGTCAGTAATAATTTGCTAACTTGCCTTGTTTCCCTTCTTTGTATATCTTAAGAGTAGGTTTTAAAAATAAATAAAAATGGGTTGTGACAGCATCTAACTGGCACTGATTCTTTAAAGAGACGATTTAATAGCATGGCAAATTCTACAGTGCTTAATTTTGCATAAGATATAGTCGATGTTAATATCCATGTGCTCGTCATTGTATGAAATATTGCACACTGTTGATGAAATAAAAGGAAAGAGGCGCATTTTGAATGGTAAGTTGCATCTTCTAATTCTTGCTGGTTTGGGTCGTGTGCGTACTGTTTGGTACAAATCTTCATTCACACACTGATTTTTTCAAAGTTATGCACATATTCATATGTTGGCAGGCAAGTTAAGTAGCCTTGTATTTTTCTTCTGAAAGGAGATTGAGAACTAGTCTTGACACATTGTAGGATCACTCGTTTCAATAACTTCACTGCTTGTAGTAGTTGTAGTTGTCACTACTTTCGCTGAAGAAGTCCTCGCCCTGCATCATTTGTGTGTTAGCTTACAATAAAAGAGATTTGGAGATAAATGAGAATTCTTTGTGAGCATAAGGTAACTCATATAACTTTCTCATGAAAGATGTTTACTGTTTAAGAAGATTCAACCAAAACATTCATCTATTCTTTCTATAAGTTTCATGTTCATATTTTGTGCATAAAGGAAAATGAACAGGGCTGTCATAGGTAACTTCTTTGTATCTATATCTGCAACTGGCCAACATTTTTGTTTGATTTTCCATAAGGGCAGATTTTCTGTATCTTTTTCTTCTACTGTATTTTGTTTAGGAATTGTCACTCCCTTCTTATCTGGAGTGTTTCTACCTAGAATTACGATATATTGTACTTTTAATTCTTTGATTAGTATATTTTCGGTAACCATGAATTTGGAATTGCTGGATCTATTACTTTTTTTAGACTAAAACATACCAATGTACTTTTGATAATTTAATTCAGTACTCACATATTTGTATGCAGGAAACTCTTCCTCCTGGTAAATTTCGCCGTGCCCCAGCTTCTGAAACGTGGGTCGCTCATCATTATACTTGTCATGTAACAGATGAGATTGTTCCTGGTAATGCCTCTCATAACCATTATTCATTACAAGATTTGACCCACCACTCACATAACCTAATGCAGGATACTCTTCCTTGTGGTAAACTTCGCATTGCTCATTATACTCGACATGTAACAGATGGGATTGTTCTGGGTAATGCCTCTTGTAACTCGTTACCAGATTCGACTCACTACTCACATATCCCAATGCAGGAAACTCTTCGGCATCATAAGCTTCATCAAAATCTGGCCTTTGGAAAGAGGATTGTCCGTTATACTCAACCTGCACAAAACGTGGTTTTCCATGTTAATGCCCCTCATAACCATGACTTGCTAAAAGAATTAACGCTACTCACATAGCCAAATAAAGGATACTCTTCAACATGGTCTGATTGACCATAGCAAAGTCTTTGGAGTGATGATTGCATATTATAATCTACTTTTACAGAGGGTGGTTGTTTTTCGTAATGCCCATCATTCCCATAGTTGATTGGCACGATTTTTAGGTTCGATTCGCGACCGATGTGTTCCAATGGAAGACACTCATCCTCCTGGTAAGTTCCATAGTAACCCAGTTTTGGAATCAATGATTTCTCATTGTACTCCAGCTTTATTGAAGTTGGTTCTTCTATGTTATGTTTCTGATAGCGGTAGCTGGAGTTGTACCCATAACTAACATCTATTTCGTTTCTTTCGCCGTATGGATACAGAGTACTTCCAAACAAATATTCCGCAGTTACTTCCCACTGATATCTATGGTCTTTCTCTTGTTCATCACCATTGTTTTGATCATAGATTCTCTGGTCCATTTTGTACAAACAAGGCCAATAACCTAATATACTTGGACAGGGCCCTAAATCATCTTGATTTTCTTGTTCATTCTTTCCATACCCGTAATCAGTCCAAGACTGATGAGAACTGTAATCATAATCATCAGATCCATTCTCATTCACATGTCCATTACCATACCCATTTGTGGAAATATTATCTACCAATTTAGCATTTTGACTTTCATCATAATCCTGATTTTTATTCTCCTTTTCCTTCTTCTGTGGCTTAGGTGTTGTTAGATCAAGCTTGGATGATGTTCCATAAGGTGAAGGTATAGAGCCATATGAGAATCCATTTAGAGATGGAGGAGGGTTACTAGAGGGTAGTGATGAGAATGAAGGAGGATAACAAGTTGAATCAGAAGGTGGAAGAGGTTTTCCATATGTGAGTGTAAGATCATAACCACCACTACAAGGATTTGGATTGTATGCCTTAAATTCAGGAACCCCAAAATCAGAATATGCCATTTCTTACTCTCCTCTCATTACAATTCTTTCACCATTTTCTGTAAAGTGTTATCTACTTTTGGTTGAGTAGTACAGCGGAATTTGGTTTTAGCAAGTAATATAGTGGTCTACTGGTCTTATCTCACACACTCAACCTCACTCACACTCACTCCTTATCTGGGCTGCTACTGCAGATTACATTGCCTGTTACAAACACTTGACATACAACTTACTTTAAGTATTTTAGATTTTCCCGACAGCTTTAGTTGGTGTTCAGTCTGTGTCTATAAAATTGAATTTGAATCGCAGCCGCAGATGCACCTATCGTACGTGGAATTTCTTAAATTGCACTGGGTTCTACTGACAGCTAGATCCCCTAAAAACAATCGACGGTCCAAAATTTGACAGCTGAGTGTTTTAATCACAGGGTTCAGAATCTTTTCCTGTATACCGAAAACAAATCCTTGGGCCTTCACAAAAAATAAAATGTCAATGACTTCTTCTTCTACTTGTTCTTCGTCTATCATCCCTTCTCAATTACACAGCAGGTATCTCTCTCTCTTTTTTCCCGCCATTACGTTTATTCATTGAAAGAATTTGAATTACTTATAAGAACTGTGTTATATTTGGGGAAAGGGTTTCCCCAAATTTTATGAAATTTCGTCAAAATTACACAAATTTAGTCTTTTAAAGTGTGTGTTTTTATCTTGTTTTGCATGATTAAGAGCTTCAATTAGAGGAATCACCAGAAACATTGTTTGGGTTTCCCCCAAATTAGTTAAAGTAAAACCAAAGAATATCACTTGAAATCACGTTTGAGTGCTACTACTGCTACTGGAAGTAGAGGATTTAGAGGAGATAAGCACAGTGTAGGCCATAAGGATGGTGTCATCATTGTTGATCATGGCTCTAGGCGAAAAGAATCTAATCTCTTGCTAAGTAAGTCCTTCTTTGTAAATTATCATCGTTAAAGGTTTGATGTTATAATTGAGGGTTTTGGTTCTTTCATTTCGCAGATGATTTTGTGGCGATGTTTAGGGACAAAACTGGTTACCCAATTGTAGAGCCTGCGCACATGGTATGATTTCTTATTTAGTTTGTACAAATTTTTTGGTATTCACTTTGTTTCGTTTAGTTGAAATTCAGTACCAGTAGTTTTGCTCACATGGATTTCTTTACTTCCTTTTGTTTCCAGGAGTTGGCAGAACCATCAATCAAAGATGCATTTGATTCATGTGTGCGACAAGGGGCAAATCGAGTAATTGTTAGTCCATACTTTCTCTCCCCTGGAAGGCATTGGAAGCAGGTATTCTCGTGAACTGAGAATGATGTCATGGTTGTTATTCTTATCCACCCTGTGACTGTGGAAAAAATATTTGGAGAAAGCTCACGACCAACTTAAATGTCATATTAGGATATGCTGCAAAGGAGCATCCGGGGGTTACATACTTGATAACAGCATCTCTTGGCTTGCGTGAGCAAATTGTGGTATGCAGTTTCTTTGTTATTTATTTTTTCCTGATTTTAGCTTCTTACTAATTGAAGGCCTCTAAAAGCTGACATTCTAGAATCATAGTCATCCGAGTAGTCTAGCTTAAGTTATTTCATTTACTCTTTCATTGGACAAATCAGAAGAAAACGAAGTAAAATATTTGTGCTAAACCTATCAAGCTTGATGGGTCAGGTCACCCCATACTTCAGTCTTACAAGGATATAATGTTTAATGGTGATTGGCCCCTGCTGGGATGATTCCATGTGTTTCACAGATTCATGAAAAAGAAAAAAAAATCGGTTAACAGCAATAAAGAAAAAGAAATTTTTGGAATGTTTTTTCCGAATATTATCATGTGAACTAAGTCTTTGGGAATTTTCAGGATGTAGTGAATGACAGAATTAAGCACTGCATAAGTCATGTAGCCGGAGATGCTGAGGAATGTGCAGTTTGTGTTGGAACAGGCAAATGTCGTCTGTATCTTGTTGAATCATAAAGATCCTTTATCTTCTGGTTTTAGATATGTCTTCATGTATAGACCTGTGATTCACATACAAGCAACTGAAGTGGAGAAAGAATATACAGTGTTATATTTTGCGGCTAATGAAAATTTGACTTTTAATATTCTGTTATCAAATTCGTACTGTACTTGGGAGCAGAAGTTAATTCATAATTACATCTTGCATTAACAAGTGGATAGGGTGATCACCCGTTTCCCTTTGAAATACTTATATTCTCGTAACAAAAAATTTCATTGCTTTATCATGGTTACTTGTATACTTGGTGGGCTAATTTTTGTGAAGCATTAGACAAGGTTTGTGCACACCTTATTAGAATGAGATATTCATAATTTGATATTATACGGTCGTACACCAGAGAATTGCATCTGGTTAGTAGGGCATCAATAATATTTACACCCACTGGTAACCTTATTAGAATATTTGACATTAGTCTATTACCAAATACCGAGTCTCTCAATCCTTTTTCTACTATTCAGTCCTAGTTTCTTCTACCTTTTTGCAAACTAGAAATTGCCTTATAGGAGATAACTACGTATTCTCCGCTTTCCATTTTGAACCCAAACTTTACTCACCCAATTCCAAAATCTTAAGAACGCCTCCATCTGTAACATCATACTTGCTGTAGCTCGGGCATAAGCTTGAGCTTGAGTCTCTTCTTGAACTGCTCCTTGTGATTCATTAAGTAGTTAGAACTTAGAAACTTAAAAGACTGGTCAAATTTAGAAAAGAGGAAATGCTTACCATTTTTTTGGTTATTACAAAGTTCCTATTCCCTCTGTTTCAGTTGCTTCTGAAAGAATTTGGCTTCCTTGAAAACATTTGAGGGTCTTTTCCACCCTCCTCCAAACACACCATAGGCCTCTACAGGTTGAGGAAGATTAAGGAATTCAAGCACTGCCAGATCTTCTCTTTCCACCCAGTGAATGCAGTTAACTGGGCAGGAATCAACCGATACCTGTGCGTAACATAGTTCTCATTTAACCTCTTCAGGTGATCATTAGTTAATCCAACATCACTAGGAGTTTGATGGAAATATCAAATATCAAATTCATGGAGTACATGTTGTATACTTGTATGTATTAGAATAAATTACTCTAGCTTGGTCTCGAGGCTTTTTAAGTCTCTTAGATGGTGGCGCTGTTTTGCAAGTTATTATTAATCTAACATCAGAAGTCATCAGTATCTTACCTGGATTTTCTCATCGTCATCTCCAAATTGAACTTTGACTCTTGCAGATCCGAGAGCCTCATCCATCATGAAAGTGTTTCTGGTGTTATGTACACATTCTCTGCAACCTACAAAATTGAATGTAAAATCAGTTTTGAATTCAGTTATCAGGTGAAAATTTTTTCTAACAAGAATATCTTGTCCTATAAGTCCTTGATTATCCGGTTGATTGATGTCAGGTGTCTGTCTCAAAGAAACAGAGTAATCCAGGAGATCAAGTGATCATTTAATTTGGCCAACTTATGCTGATACAGATATATTAGTTAGGGTAGATGGGAGAATTACCTATGCATAAATTCTCATCCACAAAAAGAGCTTGGGGTCTCATCAGGACCCTTCCTATAACCTAATTCAGAGAACCCATCTCTTGATGTTTTGCTAAGAGAAGTATCATATTCTCTTCTAATATCCTTTCTCATTAAAACGTGGTAAGCCTCGTTCAGCTTCAGAGTGTACTCGTGACCCTGAAAACATAACACAGAACTTAATAATAAGCTGAGAAATTACGTATCATAAACCACTCTTAGGCCTTAACCAAGCTTGTAGTGTGTTATAGCATCTGACCTTTTGGCCTGCGATATCTGGGTGATATTTCTTCTGCAATTTTCTGTAAGCATCTTTTATTTCTTTTGGTGTTGAGTCAACAGAAACTCCAAGTAACTCATAATAGTCGCCTGTGTTCATGCTGCAACACTTGATTGTAGAAGGTTTCTGCCTCCATCTTCATGACAGAAGAAAATAAGCAAAAAAGAAAAAGAACCTTCTACTGAGAACCATTTGGGAAGAGCTTACTTGATCAATAAAAGCTTGTTAATCAGAATTTTTGCAATCATCAGACAGAATTACCTGGGAACAGTTTGGTTTGGATTACTATGGCAGGTCAATTGTGCTGTCTAGGATGTGTAAACTGAGACTGTAAAGACTAACATGATTCACCTCTTTCTTCGGCTTGATTTTCTTTTATGGGAATATTCAACTCGGAACTATCCGTTTCTATTTAGTAAAGATAGTTGCAGAAACCAACAGATTATGTTATTCACTGAGTGTGCAAAAATATCTTGGTGGCTGTTGGTGTGAGCAAAATAAATCAAGGGTGTAAAAATGTTGGGAAATAAAAATGATTATTACTAAAATTAAGAGTTTATTACTTAAATTAATTTTGGTACTATAATTAGCTTGATGGGTGCTAGGATCACTAGTCCAAACTTGGGTGGAATTATAGCCATCCATTTTCACTTTTTAGTGAATGAAAAACCTTTGGTTATCCCACATTGGGCAAACCAAGGAGGAAGTTCATGCATATTACCACAAACGTTCTGTATAAGGAAAAGAACTAGTGGATAGGATATGGACTAGTGGGAAAATGCATACATGTGCGCTGCTTCGCACCGAAGCACCGCAGGCCGCGGGCTTGCGGAGCTTGCGTGTGCTTTTGGCGTGAGCCTTGGCGCGAGTTTGATGTGTGCTTGGCGTGTGCCTGCGAGTCCACACGTGTACCCATCAATGAGAAAACGTTTCTTTATTTTAAATAAATATTTTACCGTTTTAAATTAAATGAAAAATAAAATCATAAATATTTGTTTTAATTAAAAATCTTAACATTTTGTTTTAATGGGGATTTAATATTTCAAATTAAATATTTTACCGTTTTAAAACTCAAAAGATTACTTCTCCTATAAAAGAACAACAATGCTAAGGTTTTCGTTTACCCCAGTCGCAGCCATTGTCCTGACGACTTTTTCCCTCTTCCTGCTTTGATTTGCGCACTAGAATTTACTTTCATTTTTCATACATCTTCTGTTAAGTTCACAACGGGACAACGAGCTTTGCTAGCTGGGTTGGTATCAGGTGATTTTATCCTGAATTCAAGTTTGTCACTGAAAGGGTATAGCAGCATCTTCCTGAAGGTGTACCTGGCAAATATTGAGTTAAGGGCAGTCTGTTGAACAGGCGACTTCACCTCTCTGTGCTTGAGTGTGTGTACTGCTTCATTCTAACCCTCCCTTAATCATCTTCAAGTTCTCTGTTGTTTGTGTTTCTCTGTTACAGGAAGGTACTTCTCCAACAATCTTAACTCAATATCTGTGCAATCAAAGATCTTCTGTAACAATGGCAAAGACTGATGTTGAGAGACCTCAGAAGTTCTCTGGTAAGGATTTTAAGAGATGGCAGTCGAAGATGCTCTTTTTCCTGAGTTTCCACATGCTTGATGAAATAGTGTTGAAACCATATAACAAAGCTCTGGATACTCCTGAATCATCCAAGGAAAAAGAGACTTGGACGAGAAATAATTATTTAGCAAAAAATCATATTTTAAATTGCCTTGAAGACTCTCTGTATGATTTTTACAATGCTAAAGATGGTTTTTCTGCTCACAATTTATGGTCTGCACTGCAAGAAAAATATGAAGCAGAAACTGCAGGAAGTAAAAAGTTTCTGGTTGCACGTTTTTTACAATACAAGATGCTGAATGAAAAATCTGTGGTTGACCAGTTCCTGGAGTTGCAGAAAATTATTAATGAAATCATTGCTGAAGGTATGACTATTTCTGAAAACTTTCAAGTATCTGCTGTGATTGAAAAGTTACCAAGTTCATGGGCCGAATACAAGAGAAGACTAAGGAATGAAACTGGTGAGATTACTATGATAGAACTGGGCAAGAAAATACAAGTTGAAGAGTTGTTGTGCTCAAAGGACAAGAATGTCTCCTCTTGAAGAGACATGTCAAACAAAGCTCATGTGATCGAACACAAGTTTGCTTCACTCAGTCTGGACCACAACAAGCGCAAGCCTGGCCATCAAGGAAAAGGTAAATTTCAAAAACCAAAGTCTGCTATTGGTAAGATTAAGGGAGCTTGTTATGTCTGTGGTGTGTCTGGCCATATGGCAATGCATTGTAGAAAACGCAAAGATGCGAATTTTAAGAAACAAAATGTAAACCTGGCTGAAAGTAGTAAAAATGAATTTTCTGGCACGGTGTCTGAGGTAAATTTAGTTACCAATGTGAGAGACTGGTGGGTAGACTCTGGAGCTACCAAACATGTCTGCGGAAGCAAGGATATGTTCACCTCCTACCAGACAGTAGGAGAGGGAGAAAAACTCTATATGGGTAATTCTTCTGCAGCACAAGTTGCAGGAAAAGGAAAGGTTTCGCTGAAGCTTTCTTCTGGGAAAATCCTCACATTGAATGAAGTGTTACATGTACCAGACATCTGCAAGAATCTCGTTTCAAGTGGTGTGCTAGATGACAAGGGTTTTAAAATTGTTTTTGAGTCCGGAAAAGTGATTATCACAAAGGGTAGGGACTTTGTGGGAAAGGGCTATAAGGCTGAGGGCCTTTACAAATTATCTGTAATCTCTACTGAAATTAATAAAGTTGATTCTTCTTATGTTGTTGTCTCATTGAATATTTGGCATGGTAGACTTGGTCATGTAAATTATAATTCAATGAACAAATTGGAAAAATCTGGCTGCATTCCAAAATTAAATTTGGAATATGAACATAAATGTGAAGTTTGTGTAGAATCAAAATATGCAAAGAAGCCTTTTCAGAAAAATGTCCACAGAGTTTCTATTCCCTTAGAGTTAATTCACTCTGACTTAGTTGATATGAAACCAATCCAAACCAGAGGTGGAAAAAATGGTTTGTTACCTTCATAGATGACTGTACTAGATACTGTGATATCTACTTGCTTAAAGGAAAAGATGATGCTCTTGAAGCATTTAAATTATATAAATTAGAAGTAGAAAACCAGATGAGTACCACCATTAAAACTGTTAGGTCTGATCGTGGAGGTGAATACGTAACTCCTATAGGAGACTTTTGTGCACAACATGGCATTATTCATGAGGTAACTCCTCCTTATTCACCACAATCTAATGGTGTGGCTGAACGGAAAAACCGAACCCTAAAGGAGATGATGAATGCCATGTTAATCAGTTCAGGACTACCGGCGAACTTGTGGGGGGAGGCCGTCCTCTCAGCTTGTTATATCCTGAACAGAGTGCCCCTTAAAGGAACAGAAAAATCACCGTATGAATTATGGAAAGGCAAACAACCCTCTTATGGATACCTCAAAGTGTGGGGGTGTTTAGCCAAGGTCTCTATTCCTCCACCTAAGAGGACTAAAATAGGACCTAAAACCGTTGATTGTGTATTTCTAGGATATCCCGAACACACCACTGCTTATAGATTTATGGTTGTGAGTTCCGATAACTCAGAAATTGGTGTGAACACCATTTTGGAATCTAGAGATGCTTCATTTTTTGAAAATGTTTTTCCAATGAAAACTGAATCTCGCGTGATACGTGTAGATCCTCTAGATGTCCCTTCTTCTAGCCATTCATTGCCGGTAGAAGAAGATGAACCCGTTTATGAGCCAAGAAGAAGCAAAAGACCTAGATTAGAAAAATCTTTTGGGCCAGACTTCATTACCTGTTTAGTTGAATCTGATCCACAAACCTATAAAGAGGCCATGACTTCGTCTGAAGATCCATGGTGGAAAGAATCCACTATTACTGAGATGGATTATATTATTCAGAATGAAACCTGGGAAATAGTAGATTTACCTCCAGAGAGCAAAACCATAGGTTGTAAATGGATCTTTAAGAGAAAACGTAAGGTTGATGGAAGCGTGGAAAAATATAAAGCTAGACTTGTAGGCTATAAACAAATAGAAGGTGTAGATTTCTTTGACACCTATTCACATGTCACTAGAATAACTTCAATTAGGTTGCTAATTGCAATTGCTGCAATCCATAACCTAGAGATACATCAAATGGATGTAAAAACTGCGTTTCTAAATGGTGAACTAGATGAAGAAATTTATATGGATCAACCCGAGGGCTTTGTGGTGAAGGGTTATGAAAAGAAGGTGTGTAGACTTAAAAAGTCTTTATATGGCTTAAAACAAGCACCTAAACAATGGCATGAAAAATTTGATCATGTGATGTTCTCTAGTGGTTTTAAAATAAATGAAGCTGACAGATGTGTTTACACTAAATCTGTCAATGATGCTTGTGTGATGGTATGCCTGTATGTTGATGATATGCTTATACTAGGTACAACCTTAGAAATCATTAATTCCACTAAGAACATGTTGAATAAAAACTTTGATATGAAAGATTTAGGTCCTGCTGATGTAATCCTAGGGATGAAAATTAGAAAGGAGTCTAATGGATTCAGTCTCAGTCAATCTCATTATGTTGAGTCTGTTCTGAAGAAATTTAACCAGTTTGATAGTAAACCTGCAAGTACTCCTTTTGACCCTTCCTGTAGACTCAAGAAAAACAAAGGCAATGGAGTCTCGCAACTTGAATATTCACGTGTCATAGGAAGTCTGATGTACTTAATGAACTGCACGAGACCAGACATTGCCTATGCAATGAGTAGACTAAGTAGGTATACCTGTAATCCAGGACAAGAGCATTGGGATGCACTTTTCAGAGTGCTGAGGTATCTTAAATACACTTTAAACTTTCGGTTAAGTTATGATAGATACCCTGCTGTTCTGGAAGGATACTGTGATGCAAACTGGATAGCAGACTCAGAGGAGTCTAAGTCTACGAGTGGATACGTTTTCACTCTAGGATGTGGAGCAGTGTCTTGGAAGAGTTCCAAACAGACCTGTATCGCTCGATCCACTATGGAATCCGAGTTTATAGCGTTAGATAAAGCAGGAGAGGAAGCCGCTTGGCTAAGATGTTTTTTAGAAGACATTCCTCTCTGGCATAGGCCTGTGCCAGCTGTATCTATACATTGTGATAATCAAGCTGCAATAGCTAATGATAAAAACAACAACTATAATGGAAAATCTATTCATATAAGGAGAAGACACAATTCTCTAAAACAACTAATCTCAACTGGCGTTATTTCTGTTGACTTTGTGAGGTCTAAGGAGAATATCGCGGACCCTTTGACGAAAGGCTTGTCCAAGGAGATAGTTAGTAATGCATCGAGGGGGATGGGACTTAAGCTCATCAATTAAAACTTGCCATGAAGGATACTCAACCTTGCTGACTGGAGATCCCAAGATCAAGGTTTTGGATGAGACAACTAATTTGTGGCGGGTAAAAATTAAACACTATCAGAGAATTATTTTCTCTGTCCCTTCCCTATGGTGTAGATGTGATAGTGTGACTGCAAGTGAGGATGACTTAGAGTAAAGTCTTAATGAGTTCTATAGTTTCAATTTAAGATTGAAATGGGGTGTAGCAGTTAACACTCTTGATAGAACTCACTTATCTGAATGAGGAAGTGGGTCGCTTCCTATGAGAACTGAGCTGATTCTCTAGAGCATTCTGAGAAACGGGATACGTCCAGGGCCAAAACGGACACAACGGCGTGAACTTAACAGCATTTTAAGAGATATCTCGCGTAAGGAGTTATTGAAGAATTACACTAAACGATGGCAGTTCAAGACATCACGTTCACTGACCATCAAGTAGTTCCGGTGCTTCTCACTAAGCAAAGGTTCAATTCCAATTGGTCACCTATTGCTTAAGAGGTATTTCTCGTTTTTTCGATTTTTCGATTTTTCGGTTTCATCATTCATGTGGGGGATTGTTGGGAAATAAAAATGATTATTACTAAAATTAAGAGTTTATTACTTAAATTAATTTTGTTACTATAATTAGCTTGATGGGTGCTAGGATCACTAGTCCAAACTTGGGTGGAATTATAGCCATCCATTTTCACTTCTTAGTGAATGAGAAACCTTTGGTTATCCCACATTGGGAAAACCAAGGAGGAAGTTCATGCATATTACCACAAACGTTCTATATAAGGAAAAGAACTAGTGGATAGGATATGGACTTGGGAAATGGACTAGTGGGCAAATGCATACATGTGCGGTGCTTCGCACCGAAGCACCGCAGGCCGCGGGCTTGCGGTGCTTGCGTGTGTTCTTGGCGTGAGCCTTGGCGCGAGCCTTGGCGCGATCCTTGGCGCGATCCTTGGTGCGATCCTTGGTGCGAGCCTTGGTGTGAGCCTTGGTGTGACCATTGGTACGAGCCTTGGTGTGAGCCTTGGTGCGAGCCTTGGCGTGAGTTTGATGTGTGCTTGGCGCGTGCTTGGCGTGTGCCTGCGAGTGCACACGTGTACCCATCAATGAGAAAACGTTTCTTTATTTTAAATAAATATTTTACCGTTTTAAATTAAATGAAAAATAAAATCATAAATATTTGTTTTAATTAAAAATCTTAACGTTTTGTTTTAATGGGGATTTAATATTTCAAATTAAATATTTTACCGTTTTAAAACTCAAAAAGATTACTTCTCCTATAAAAGAACAACAATGCTAAGGTTTTCGTTTACCCCAGTCGCAGCCACTGTCCTGACGACTTTTCCCCCCTTCCTGCTTTGATTTGCGCACTAGAATTTACTTTCATTTTTCATACATCTTCTGTTAAGTTCACAACGGGCCAACGAGCTTTGCTAGCTGGGTTGGTATCAGGTGATTTTATCCTGAATTCAAGTTTGTCACTGAAAGGGTATAGCAGCATCTTCCTGAAGGTGTACCTGGCAAACATTGAGTTAAGGGCAGTCTGTTGAACATGCGACTTCACCTCTCTGTGCTTGAGTGTGTGTACTGCTTCATTCTAACCCTCCCTTAATCATCTTCAAGTTCTCTGTTGTTTGTGTTTCTCTGTTACAGAAAGGTACTTCTCCAACAAAAAATGTCTGGAAGGATTAGTTGAATCAAGGAACTTGATGTATCTTGATTTTGATATTTTTGTCTTTGCTTATTGGATATTTTCTCTTCTTTAATGTGAAAGAAAAATCCAAGGGATGGGATATTTCTTGGAAAAACCGAGTCAAGTCCAGATTAGTGTAACTGACCATGTTTTACAACTTTCAGGAAGTGAATTATCAAATTCAGAAAGAAAGAGGATGGGGACGGACGTATTTATATATACACATGCCAATCCAGTTTTTAGTTAGTGGCTGCCCCAAGTCTATTCACCGAAAGAGTATCCTTCATTGGGAAGATGACTGAAATCTCAACGTCTTGTAAAGAGAAACCTATCGAGGTGAATTGTGAATACTTGCCCTAAAATGATGTCAAATCTCGGTAGAAATTATTTGCACTTCCAAACGATGAAAGTGGTTTTGTGAAAATAGAAAGCTGGAGAGGTGTTTGTACTTCAAGAACCGGACTAATAAGAGGGGTTAGAGAACCCATCAGTCGGTAACTGTATGGGACCTGAAAAGAAATGCCAAAACCGGCCAAGCTACAATATATGGTAGAGCAGGGATGATTTTTATTGCCTTCTATACTCTGTATGTAAATGAACTATCCCTGTAAATTACAGTTATTTGGTTTTATTACATTTCAAGAATCAAAATGCAGGACTTGTATTTCTACACTAATAACTAACCGGATCTAAAAAATGGCCTATTATATAACTAAAATTATGGTGTTTTTTATCTTCACTTTCTCTTTCTCCCCTTTCACTTTCACTTTCTCTTTCTCCCCTTTCACTTTCACTTTCACTTTCTCTTTCATTTTAATTGTGCTTACTTGGCCTTGCTTGCTCTCTTCCACGTAATTTTGTTCCTTGGAGCAAAAAGGGAAGTGGAGGGAATAATGATTACATCTGCGGTCTTGTCTGCACAACATATATCTTTCCATCCTTAACTACACCTTCGATATCTTGTGCAGATCCGTAGAGCTCCTCGATTGCATGCCCTGCACGAGCAATGCTAGATAGGATTTTGTTACGGAAATTACTATCCATGATCAGTGGATCTGTTGAGTAGTCCACTACAACCTTGTCTTCTTCATCCATTGGCACACTGTAAATTGTCCATCAAGTATAAGAAACAAAATGTAGACTTTGATATTGTGATTGTTAACGAAAGTTTGCTAGCGTCTAGTGTAAGCCAAACTGCTTTGAGGTGTGAGTTTTTACCTATCATAGAGGCCGGCACCTGCATAACCTTCCAAGTCTTCACCATTCGAATCGGATCGGAAGATAAGTGATCGTCTTATAAAGAGCCCAACAGGTTTGCTTGGGTACCCCAATAACTGAAGATGTAAATGACAAAAATGTTTGAGCATTTATCCAGAGTAATATAGGATTCTGTATGAGACAATACACATAAGTAAAATTATGTAAGTTCTTACCTTTGGAGAGTCAAGATCATCTTTCTTACAGATAAAGCTCAAAGCACGACCCGGGTAAGCACCAACTAGAGTTTCTCCAAGTCCTTTCACCACCTGTGTGCAAAAAACATATTAAACCAAAAAAAATATCTAACTAATAGTAATTGTAACAGAAAAAACAAGGAATCTTTTGGGGTTCTATTGGCTTGCCGAATGAAGTATTACCTCGGTATAAATCTCTGATGAATCTCCAGAAGAGGGATTGGTAGTATGGATGACAAAAGCATAATCGGCATTTATAATCTCTTGTACCAGTACAGCCATGCAGAGATAATCATGATCCAATTTGACTTTCCTTGTGCTGTAGTATGCTCTTTCATTCCACTTTGAAGCCCATACCTAAAAGGAAATGAGTTCTCTAAGTGTCTCCAGATGTCAGACCAGAAAATGTGAAGTAGATCACCGTAATTCGGAGACAGACCCAGGATTTTTTCTTCGGGTAGGGCAGGAACGTTAGTATTGGCAAGGTGGCCGGAGGCCATGGTAAATTTTTTAGATAGAATTACATAAGTAGTGGATTGTCGGTTATAAGTCATAACTCGCTGTCGACTGGAGGTGATAAACACAATATCTTACTTCTGGGCTTGGTCAATAATGGAGTAATTAACTAATTCATTAGGTATCATGTGTGGCTGATAATGGTAGTGGGCTAAAACCAAAACTCAAGCTAATGTATATACTAAAAAAAATTCTGGCCAAATTCGGGGACAGGCTGAAGCCACACTTAGACCCCACATAGGCCCGTCCCCGCCATAATTCAATTAAATCAATATAATTTTTACCCTCTTTATTGCCATCCATGCTTGATCCCATCGTTTCTCCCCTTCATCACCAGGCCAAGGCATATCTGAACTTTGCATTTTGTTCTTCAACTCTTGGACCTGAAAACAAGATTCCCCCATCAGGAGCATGCATATTTTTTCAAATTAAGTGACTGTACATAAGAACACAAATCCCTTCTTGATATCAGCTTATTCACAGTTATTCTTGAATCTCGATGTTATGCAGCATCTATCCAGCCTTTAGTTCATAAGCCAGAAGAAAAACCAAGAATTCATAAGTGTGTATTGCAATTCATACTGGTGTTTTCATTTGTTGTTTGGATAGTTTTATTTATGTTTCAACTTTCAACAAAAACCGATAACAAATCATCAGGTTTCAGGATACTTTTCTTCGAATTCCATTTTGTCTTAAAATAGTCATCCCTCGTCAGTAACCAGACCAACACATTCCACACCATGTCGGTTGCCACACTGGATGCCGTCCTTCTAATAAAGGTCTCATCACATTAGGAAAAAATTGTAATCTCCATTTTATCAGTAAGAATGGACTTACCAACTGGGGTGGTGCTGCAAGCCCCAACACAGTCTTACGGATTTCCCCAAGTGTTTCAGTCTCTCCATCCCCTAGTCTTTTCTTCAGAATTTGTAATTTGTCAGCGACCCCCTGCGAGTAGCAAGATAAAAAACAAATGTGTACTTAAATTGGATTATTCTGTTTATAAAGATCGCATCATGTATATACCAACGGTCTTCGGAAGTATTCTATATCCTAAACAAACATTTGAAATTGCATTTGTTCAAAAATATGCAATACAAGGATAAACTGCAGACCTTATTTGAACTATCTGAGAGAACTTCCTCAAAGACCCCGAATGGAAGGGCAATTGACGTCGGAATTCCTACCCAGGATGGCACCTTTCCTTTAAGGTAGGAAATGTTACGAGATTTAGCTCCAACCTACATCAGATTTGGCAGAGATTATAATAAGAAATAAAGAGTCGATCGGTACATTTGCATATGTTCAATTCCAAGTAGTCTGAATTATCCACATTTGCCTACACAACCTAGTCAAGAAGGATACACAGTATAATATACAGATATAAGTCCGTAGGAAGATTTGACTTCTAAATTTTTAATCATTACCATTTCACTGGTGAACTCCTCTGACGATATAGCATATCTACCGGCAAACTGCTTTTTGACTAAAGATATAGATGGTAACGATTCGTCTTCCGTGGAATTTAATGTGCTCGCACCAGATAATTCACTGTCCTTGACCTCTCTGGATTTACGGACAACACATAACAATTAAATCATCAGTTATCGAAGTTCACAGCAGTTGGTGTAGTTTTGGATGATCTTTGTCCTCAGAACATGACATATAATAAAAATAAGCATAGGATCTATAGACACATTAAATAATCTTCAACATATAAAATGAAAAGTGTGATGCACCTTCAAGCTTAAGAATAGATTTACCTATAAACTACATCTGCAGAAGTAAGTTTTAGGCACAACAACTTTCCTTCTTTGGACTGGAGGTCACTCAGAATGTCTGGATCGAAGCATGTTGCAAAGCAGACCTACCAAGAACACGTAGAACTGAATTTAATAACTACCTGAGCCATTTGTAGAATGAAAACAGACTTTGTCGGCACTACAAATTGAAAACTCAAGAATAGTGAGCGGTTACTACCTTGCTATTTCGAGCTCTCACAGAAACATGAGATAGAACATCTGGCATGTCAGGTGTTAATACAGCAACAGTTCCGTCAGGAATTTCTTCCTCTCCTCTTACGTTTTTTGCCACTAAAATCATTGGCCTTTCATAAGCCTTGTTCTGAACCGCAAGCAATTCATTTACAACTTCAACATATCCAGTAACTTCAACAGGGCTAATAACCTGCCAACTGTTTACGGCCAGCAAAATGAGATTAGAATGTGGCATATGAGATATCCCTTCAGTTTGTTTCAGACAGTTTGTGGGTTTGATGTATCAGAACTTCAGAAGCCAAAAGGACGAGCTCCTTGAGGACTTGTACGCATCATCTTAGATTCTTAATTTGTAAATCCTTAAATGTTCTATAGATGTTTGAACTCTTAGGAGTCCTAACAGAACAACTTAAGTAGAAAATCATGCATATAACTACCTTCCCAATTTAGCAGTCTTTCGAAGAACAGGGTCAAGTCGATTAAGAAGTGCGGACAAGGATGCAGCTGAACCGGCACGAATCATTTCTTCAGTGAATATGCTTAGCTGCATGAGGTATTTGTCAGGGTAAATCCTAAGGTAGCCTTATCTACACAATTTAAAGGAGAACAACAATGCTCTCACAATAATGAATAACTTACAGCCCATTTATCAACTCCCAACAATGATCCTAGGTACTCTGCTGATGGTTGCAATACATTCTGGTAATGCTCTGCTTTGGTAGTAAGAGCAAGACGTGTTCGATCAAGGATTGATTTAGCATATAAGGCCCAGTTACTGTCTCCTCCCTTAGCCAGGTTGATAGCATGATTCCACCCCTTCATAAGCAGTGCTATTAGATATTGATTAAAATTTTGGTAAAACGAAAATCAAGTGAAGGTTCATACTTCTTATAGTTTAAGAAGAAACAGCAGGCCCAAGATTGATTATTCAGATTTTCGGCAGCAATTACTTTCTCATAGAGGTACCGTGACATGTTATTGAGTAAACAGGTCTCTAAGGAACTGAAATACCAAAAATGGCCCCTAAGGAACCATACATTATTAAAATACTTAATTACTAAGAGGATTCATATTGACTAGTACCAATCCATTCTTACCTTTAAGCAGTAGATGAGGTCCTCATTGTTATCTGATGAAAGTGAGAGATTTTCCAGAACAAGAGAAATGAAATACATGATTTTCTACAAAAAAAACAAACGGATAAGATAGGCTTTTGTTTACCGAGGGATTGGAACTGCTATGTAGGCTTTTGTTTACCGAGGGATTCTCTTTCCCTACTTGTGCCTAATTCAAGAGCGTTATTGACAACAATGGATCAAATAACAAGGAATAGGATTATTCCAAGAGGTAGACCTTTCTTTGAAATGAATTCTCTATTCCTGATTGGGGTGGTACGAAAAATACTGGTAAAGGGTATCCAAGACATAAAAATATCCCCGCGGATCCATTTATGACACATGAATGGGAAAAATATCCGGATCGAACCCCTTAGCAAACTGAAAAATGCACCTAATATGCTATATACCTCTGGTCCTGCATTATTCAGCTCCTCGTATCCCCTCTCAATGGCTGTTCTAACAGTAGAATCAAGAGCAATGTCCAAAAACAAGAGATCCCGTAGACGATCATGTGCGTTAAGAAGAGAAGGTCGAAGTTCCTCACGAGCCTCCAGTAAACTCTACATTTAAGATTTAATAAAAATCATATCTCGCAGCTAAGTATAAAAGGAAGAAAAAAAACAAGAACTAGGAAACACATAGGATAAGCAGTTGTTTTCTGGGTTCACACACCTCTAGAAGCGGTTCTACATTCTTATCTTCAACATGATTTAGAACGAAACGCAGCAGATCCTGTCAATAGGATTACCCAAGAATGTAACTGATATTTCTAGTTGAAGATACCCTGTTGATTACCTTTATGGTCGTGCAGAAAGATGAGGCTAAAAAATGTTACCGGAAATCCAGATGGCAAGCCTGATATAGGGTTTATGTTCACACCAACCATGAAACCTTGACCCTGAACAAATCACAAACTTATCAGTTTTATTTTGTTTCCCGCAAAGAAGGCATTGGTGCCCAAATTACAACATAGTACTACAAATGCTACCTCAGCCTTGTAGCCCATACAGTTTGCGATAGCGGACTCGAGATCTGCACCTGAATGAACTGCCTGAAAGATCAACAACCAATAACTATAGTTAGGACTATGTGTCATATTTCCGAGCCCAGGGTCTATAAAGCATTACAAAATGATGTCAAAAGGCACTGTAAGAGTGCTTGTTGTTCAATTTGATTTTCCCCAAACACATTGAGAAGGTAAGTATTATGTACTGAAGCAGAAAAGCAAACAGATTGTGCTAGTGACATCCCAAACATGATTATGCACTGATCAGAAGTAGAACATATGCATGGCATATGGACATATCAGTAAGATAACTGTAGCATTTAGTAAAAGTTTGACCAAAGGAGCTATTGACCAGACCTTTAAAGTTCTCATGTAATTTCCAAGATCGCGCAAAAGGCCATCTTTCTGGTCACTGCGAAAGTTTGGTTCAGAATGAATTCCACGATCATAACTTAAAAGACGCTCTTTGGTTATGCCATTTGAACTCAAAGTGTTCCAATAAACGCTCATGTCAAAGTCACTTTTAATGTAATCAATTAGTGCCTGCAAGAGGACCCAATTTTAGTTGTATTCAGATAGTGTAAGACAAAGACAACCAGAAGTTGCATATCAAATACCTGACAAATAATAACATCATCAGGACTAGTGTTGTTATGGAGCTTCTGATGCCATTCTTCCATCATTCCTCCCTTGCAGTCATTATTTCTCTGCAGTAAACAGCAACTGAAGTTTAAAACACCATTACCAATAGTTGATAATTGGAGAACAGAAAATCCAAAAGACATCCAAGATTTACCTGGACCACCAAAATTTCATCGCGAATACGCTGTCCCACGTCTCCTTCACCTCCACGACCCACAGTGGACATGATCATACGCAAAATTTCCCTGTTTTGGGGCTGACTTTTGTATACATTTTGAAGCAAGTCTGTAAGCCTATCCTGGGCTTGACTGATCTCACTGATTTTTACAAGGAAATGAGTCAGCAATTGAAAAACTGAGATACATTAACTTGACTTTAGAATTAAATTTTGCTGCCATTAAGCATTTCAGAAGTTTGACATTTAAAATTAAAAATGTATAAACATGGGTAAAAGGAGTTAACAGATTCGTTTCATTTAAGTATACCGTGGTTTAACATTGTAGTTCTTATTCCATATAAGCTGCCTTGTAGCCATAAAACGCATCCACACAAGTATACCTGCAAGACCCAATTCCCCAGCATCTTTGGCCCAGTCAACTAGATCTGCTGCGATATTAAATCTGGAACAAAAAATAAATAGAACATTACCATACATCAGAACTCAGGTGCTAGTCCAATAATAAAACAAATCAGCATGAATTTACATCTATAAAATCTCCACAAGGCCAGTTATATAATAGGTGAATATTTGATAGCTAATTTTTTGTGTCGTGTCATCTACTAACTGAGCCTCAAGGAATGCATGTGAGTTTCAAATGCATTAACCTACGAAGGCTGGATGTCCAGTAGGAGGAAGCGCATTCCAAAAAATAAAAAGTACACCCATGGCTTTGAACAATAGAGTTTAGCAAAAATGCTACAGTCTAAGTTGGGCCATATTTTTTGACTGATGCTTAAACAAAAAGAATACAATCATCCAGTGAAATTCTAATAAGGAATTACTGTATGGAAAATCTCACTTATCATAGGAAATAAAGTGAAGAACAGCTACAACAGATGGTGGTTAGAGTAATGTGAACATATTTGAATACGAAGGATTGGCCAATCATATTGACTGACGACACATCTTTGTAAGAGGACCAACTGAGAGAATAAGAGATCAGGAAGACTACTAACCTATGCATAAATGACTTTTGAGCCTCACTCTCCATGTCTGCTATTTTATCCAGCAACGCTTTTGCAGTACCCTCACCACCACCAGGATTCTTAAGAAAAAGAGCTTGACGGAGTCAAAACTAGAGAGCAAGCATGACAGATGCTATGAAAAACAATTTGAAGGATTTGATAGAGGATAACCTGTTTAACCTTCTTGGATTCAGTCTTAAAGTCCACATAAAAGTCAGAACCACTATCCTTCATCCAGTTCCCACCTGATAAAAGGACAAAGGGCATCCCTACATAATCCTCTTCCCCAATCTCAATTTCTAAGGATTGCACCTGAAAATAGAATGATAAAGTGAGGACTAATTTGTGCCCAAATTACACTGCCATTCATATTAATATCATGACATATAAACTCGACGTCATTATAGCTCAAGGGAACAAACAAATTACGTGTCTCAGAGGTAGGTACCTGGTAAGTAGGATCACTGGAAGAACTCTTCTTAAATTGTGTTTCACTAGCTTGGTCTAGCAGAGTTGAACCCTCGGGCAATAAACTTGTAGGTGGTTTCTGCAATATGTTCATTCCTTTTAAACACTAAACATAATAAGGGTATGCAGTTCAGCAAAATCTGTCTTAGACAAAGCCGAAGCGTAAGTGGTTCGGCGAAATCTGTAGCCAGATAAAATAGCCATGTTAGTAGTTAGCTGCTGATATAATCTACCTGCCACTCTCCAGCATTCTTTGACAGAGCCCAATGGAGTGTAAGTGGTTCCATGAAATCTGTAGCCAGATAAACCTTTGTCTTCCTAAGTGTCTTGGTTACAAGTGCCTTGCAAGTGTGAGATTAAGATTCTGGAGTTAGATTAAGCTAACATAATAATGATAGCAATATTTATAAAAAGAGGTATCACCATCTAGGATTATCTTACCACAACTTTCTTGTCACCAAGCTTAAAGGTTCTCTTATTTAAAACAGAATCACCATATTGCTCCTCCTTAGCCTTCGTAAAAAGCTCAACCGCAGTTGGAGGTTTTGGTGTGTCGTTAACGTTTCCTTTCACAGATTCGGCAGCATATTTGTTAAGAAGCTCCATAAAGTCCCTTTGCTTTCGCTGAATCTTTTCTACATTATAATGTCTTTTGGTCTCCTGTTGCTTAGGAGTTTTAGATTTCTCCTTTGGAGCACTGGCCTCCTTTTTGCTTTTCCCATCACTTTTTGTTATTTTGGAGCGCAGCTCCTCTACAGAGAGACCACTTTCTAGTTCATCTTGTAGTTCAGTTCGAGCAGCTTCATACTCCTCCTATAAAACGTAAGGAAGCTTATGAACCAATGTTACTTAGATATTAAGAAAGAAGACACGGATGATAAAAATGAAAACTATATGCATTAAGATCCATGAGATTTGCAAGCACAGAATATTGGCCACTTGCCTTCTCTTGCTCTGGAGTATACATCTGTTTACCCTTCCTTTCCCACCTTAAATATGCTTGAACCTGGACAAGATCTTCAGGAACTGAACTATTTGTACTTCTTTTGGCCCTCTGTACCAACTGAACATGGAAGTTGTCCCCATTGCATTTGAACCTACCAATATCACACAAATAAAAATGGAGCTCATATTTTCTGATAATTGTATATTAATGAAAATCAAAACCAACTCATACCAACCATTTGTTTTGTGATTCTTCAACTATAAGAAACTCTATGGCTTGTATCTGTGGATCATCAATCTCAATTGTAACAATGGAGCTGGAACCAGACTAAGACAAAACCAAAACCAAATGGAATAGGATCATCATTCATTTGAGGACAAATTAAAAAGTACTCGTGAATCAAGTTAACTGGACAGCACACACATTATTATGCTCTGAAATACTTACCTTTACAAAAGGAGTTCTGATAGCCCTATTTTTGTATAGCTTAGATCCATCAGGCTGACAAGAAGGAAGTACCCAATTCCTAAAACAAAAAAAAAAAAAGATATCATAAAAAAGAGATACCAGAAGCATGAACAAGAATTTATAGGAAAATCACAAATGCACTTACTTTTGTCCATCCCGAATGCCACCCCAATGAAGAACTAGAGAGTTACTACTATTCGAGACTTGGATAGCTACCTGCATGAGCGATCCTGAGGTAGGTGCACTAACATCAATCTGATTAGTTTCATCTCTGTTAGATGAAATAAAAAATTGTTTGATTCCCTCACTGTAGAAATTGAAACTTTAGTGACATATCATACCTGTAATTTAGAATTTCCATCAAGATTGTACTTTCCTGCAAGCTGCTACGAGATAAAAAAAAACACAAATACACACTCAACACCTTCTAAATGTGCCAAAAGTCAATACCATTACAGAATCTCTACAATTTTATGTTTACTGAACGAAAAAAGAAATAGTAAAAAGAATTTCATTGCTATGCAACATTCAATATATCAATGCATCTATACATATGCAAGTTCGACAAGTTAATCGCTAGCTATATTTGTTCCTTCCTACATTATGGGTATTTACAAAGACAAACATATCATCACACTGTGCAATCACTTAGACTTTACTCTTCACAAATCACTACAAAGTGGTAAATAACACGAATAATCAAAATTACCTCAGAAGCAGGATTTGTAGCCAATACAGCATGTGGAACAACAGAATTCATACTCCGCGCTCCCTTCGATAATTTAGATTTCTTCTTCACATTTAGACAATTTCCACGGAAACTAGTGGAAAGAAGAGGCTTTTTATGAATTGCTGAAAAAGCTTGGAACAAAGAATTTCCACAACTTGTCTTACTTTGATGCTCTAGTACAGCAAACCTATATAATGATTGGTGAAGCAAGCTATTCCCTAAGGTATTGCTCATATTCCTTGATGACAACTTAAGTAAAATCCTGTACAAAGACAAGAATCAAACTCCACATTATTAACTAATTATTGTAATTGAGTTAGTTAACCATTCTAATCTCTTTACAATCTCAATTAACTCTTCATTAAGCAATTCAATACAACTCAAAACTCATAGAAGAAAACTAAAAAATCAGTCATTTGTACACACAAAAATGTTAATTTCTACATGGATCTCTTAAGCAGTTATAGTGAAATCTATATAATTAGATAAAACAATAAAAATCTGATTCTAGGGTTTATATACGATAAAATAAGCTGAATTTGAATTTTCGAAAATAATCATATTACACACTTCACTATTATCATCAGTCGAAAACAGTGTAGAATTCCGATCTAAAATCAGTGTAAATTACCTCCTGGATCACCAATCTTCTTCGGGGTAGTTTTATTCTTTTTCCCTAATTTCAAAAGAATTAGTTCGAGAGCTCAGGAAAATTAGTCTTTCGACTCTTTCCTTTAGATTTTCTCTCTCTCGGCTCTCCCTGAAAAGTTTGTGTTCTGTTAATCACACAGCGGGAAATGGGAGAACTAACAGCGTGATTATATCGCTTTACCTGTGTTACGTGACACGTGTGCGATTCTGCTGGTGACATGTGGATAGGATCTCGGGAATAAGAGTTCTGTCACGTGCGGGTTCTTGCATCTATATGAAGGTCGGCCTGGTTGGGATATGTGAACGTCAGATATTTAAAACATTGCTTCAATACTACCTTCAACTTTGTGAAAATTATCAGATTTGCCCTCGTGATATTCTTAGGCAAAGTCCTGTTGACCATACTAAATGGTTTGGTTTGTCCAACCACGTGGGTGAATAAATAGGTCTTTCTACTGTGGAAAATTTATAAAATGTACGTAAAATGATATATTTAATTATATTTTATCGAACCCTTAATAATAAAAAATATATTTATATACTATTTTCGTTTCTAGAAAAGTGTTACTATCACTTTTTCATGTTAGCCTAAAAATAGGCCAAATTGAAAAAGTAATAGTAATTCTTTTCCAGAAACAAAAAAAGTATATTTAGTAGGGTTTTAGATATTATAATATATTTAGTTGGTCTTTTATATAATAAAAATTTATTAAAATAAAAGTAGAAGAAATAAATATAAAATATTTAAAATCCCTCCTTTAAAACTCTAATTGGTATGAGGTTCCATATTAAATGGTGATGAAACCCACTTTCTCTATTGGGTGAGAAAGGATCTTTGTGCATGAAAGATTCTGAAAGGGACACGTGGTAAATTCTGATTGGTCCAAAAGAGTTTGGGTTATGAAAACGCCTCATTGAATGGTTGTTCGAGATAAATATTCTTATACTTTTTTTACAACAAATTACCGGGTTATTGTGACCCACAGTGGGTTAAGTTCACTTCTAATCGACGGTTGAGAATTTGGTTCTTCCATCCAACGATCAGGGCTATGTTGTGCTAAAACCTATATATGCCAAAGTATTCTAAACCCTACCTCTATTTTTTCTTCTTCCTTCTTCCTGTTACGCCGCATAGTAAAACCCTTTTATCCTCTCTAACCTTTCTACCCTAGATCTTTACGGCTAAACTTCGGATCTTCCATGATCAACTTTCTTCAGGTTTCTTACTATCACTGATCTTTAGTAGTCATCTATATTTTCATCCTTCTTCCAGTTTCAAACTAAAAAAACTTTTTTATAGTTTCCAGATTGCGCCTCTTAGATCGTGCTGGAGACGAAGGTGAGTTTTGTTAGACAACCAGATTGAGCTGTCTAGTACTGCCATGTCAGCTGATCACATGGATCACACATGGATATCACATGGGCCCGTTGTACACATGTGTATTTGTCTTTATATAAGCATGCGTCTGTTCAGTCCTTAAAAGTAATGAGAAAAGCTTTCAATATAGAAAACATATTGATTAATCTTTTCTATTCATTATGGTATCAGAGCAGGGTTCCTAGGGAATATTCTAAAAAAAAAAACTTATCAATGAATCTACGTTTTGATTCAGAAATTTAATGAGCTCTCATCGAAATCAACTACTATCAATCTTGATCCTACCATTATCTGCAGAAGAATACAGTAAAATCCTCGATTGCTGAAGTAATTAATGTCTGTTTCTCGAATATTTCCTTTTCTTCATTTCGATCAAATCAACAGGAGCAGAAGCATGGCCGACAGTCTATGAAAAGCATTTAATTCGTGTATGTTATCAAGAGGTGTAACAAACAAAGCAATTGATTACCTGCAATTCTCAAGAAAGTATTAAAGATATTCTCGAAGAAGTCTTTGTTTTCTTTTTCTTTTCTTCAATTCATAGATTGCTGAAGCATTTAATGAATTTTTCTCGAAATTGTATAATTTCTTCGTCTAGATCAATTCAAATAGCAGAAATCAGAGATCTCATTAATGATTTGAGCAGCATTAAAATCTCTTTCTCTTATCATCTCTATAAAATGAAATACAGAAGATAAAGTTAGTTTTCGTCTTCATTCTTTGTGGCTCGTCATCTCTGATCTACTTTACAAACAAATTTTTCTGGTTTTCTAGTATTAAGAAAAAAAAATCATCTAAGCTTAATATTTTTACACCAGAAACTCTTTGTTTGTAGTGTTCTTGATCACTTTAATAATTCTTTCTTCTTCGGCTTATTCAAGTTTTCTTGTTTAACAATCTCACATCAAGATTCTATTCAAAAGATTCAAGAATCTTTAATGATTAAACTTTTACATCATCATCATCTTCAACTGCTTCAGATACAATGGAAAATCCAACTTCATCATCTATTTCTAAGGTTCCCTTGAGTCAACTTACAAGTTTGTAAAACTCAATCTTACGGAAGCAAACTACAATACCTGGAAAAACTTAATGTTACCAGTGATTCAAAAGTTCAAGATCCAGAAATTTCTTGACGGATCTTATACATGTCCTCCACAATTTACGAGTCCACGAAATCAACAAAACGGAATCGAGAATCCACTATATACAGATTGGTTAGATGAGGATTCAACCATCACTATGTGGATTCCCTCATCAATTTCAGAATCTGTGATTCCCTATTTTTCAAAATCAAAATCTTCTGCTGAACTTTGGAAAAACATAGAGGAACGATTCGGTAGAGTTTCTTCAACTCACTCTATCCAGCTGAGAACTAAACTTCTCTCAATCAAACAAGGTAAAAAGTTTGTCTCCTCATTAATTAGTGAAATCAAATCTTTAACTGACCAATTAGCTGCAGCTGGAGAAATTGTATAGAACAAGGAATTAGTTGTCATCACACTAAAGACCCTGAATGAAGAGTATGTTCCTTTCGCAACTTCTATGCGACATAGAAACCCTCCGGTGTCTTGTATCGAGTTATACAATAATCTCATTAGTGAGGAGTCTGTTATTCATGAAAGACAACAAGATCAACAGGAAGAACAATCTACAAAGGCGTTCTATGCGAATACATATCCAAGAAACAATTACTCAAACACAAGAGGCTACTCAAGAAATTATAATCATGGTCAATACAATAATTCAAGATACTTAAAGCAATCATTCTTTCCAATATCTAACTATGGAAGGGGAAACTCATCAGGCTACAAAGTTATCTGTCAAATGTGTAATCTCCCTGGTCATACTGCTCCAAAATGTACTCAGAGACAAACTTATACCTATCAAGGTAGACAAACTCCCACTAATATGAAGGCTATGATTGCTACATCATATAATTTTAATGAAGAAGAATGGATTGCTGACAGCGGAGGAAATCAACATATTGCTTCTAACAAAAAGTTCCTGCAAAACTCAACCACTTATAAGGGACCAGAATCAATCCAGACATCCAATGGAACATGTATGCATATTACTCATCATGGTAACTCAAATAAGATCGCTAATTAATACTCATTTGGTCTCAATAACATTTTGGTAGTGCCTGAAGTATCTCATAATCTTTTATCTGTTCATAAGTTTACGATTGATAACAAAGTTTCGTTAACCCTTGATTAGGATGGTTTTACTATTAAGGATCAGACATCTGGGAAGACACTTTTCCGAGGACCACATAGAAATGGTCTTTATCCAATAACTTTCGGAGGTACTTCAAATTCATCTGTAGTCTTGCCTTCAATAATAAGTGACAATTTATTACTACATCGCAGATTTGGTCATCCTTCGTTTCAGACCATGCAACGGATATGCAACTTACTTCACATATCTAGTTCACTTTCGAAACCTCTTCATTGTATTGAATGTAAGCTTTATAGAGCTAAGAAACTTTTATTCCAAATATCAAATTCTATAGTTATCAAACCATTAGAACTACTGCAGACTGACCTCTGGGGACCATGTCATGTATCTTCTATCTCTGGAAGTCGATATTATGCCAATGTCGTAGATGAATACAGTAAATTTTGTTGGTTGCTTTCTTTGAATAATAAATATGAATTCAAAAGTGCATTTGTTTCTTTAGTTACTAAGCTGGAAAAGTTGTTATCTACTAATGTTATCACCATACGGACAGACAATGGTGGTGAATTCTTAAACAAATTCTTAATGGACTTTTGTGATTTCAAGGGAATTTCACACCAGCTAACTTGTCCTCACACTCTGGAACAGAATGGAGTTGCTGAGGTAAAACACAAGCACTTACTAGAAATTACAAGAACATTCTTATGTCAGTCCTCTATGCCTTCGTGTTATTGGTTAGATGCCATCCATACAACAAATTTTATCATCAATCGACTACCAAAAAAATACATAAACTATTTGTCTCCATTTGAGCTACTATTCGGAAAGTCTCCTGTATATGAACAATTCAAGGTTTTTGAATGCTCATGTTTTCCTTGGTTGAAGCCGTACACAACCAACAAACTGGAGAAGAGAAGCAAACATTGTATCTTTATTGGATATAGTTCGAATCAGAAGGGCTACCGATGTCTGGATCCGGCTACTGGTACTGTGTATATTTCTCGTCATGTTTCTTTCGATGAGAATACGTTTCCATATTTAGTGCTTTCTAAAACTAAAAATAATCTATCAGTATCGACTATGTCACCGGCACCCTTGTCAACTGTGTCAACTATTACATCAATTGTTCCTATTCTTACATCTGAGCCTACAGAAACTGCTCAGAACAATCATTTGATGCAGACAAGAGCAAAGACTGGACACAGTAAGCCCAAAGCATACTATTCAACCAGATACTTATTAAGAGCTGCCTTCTTGAGTACAACTAAGTCAGTTCCATCTTGTATAAGTTCGTCCCACAAGGAGAAAGTCTGGCAAGTAGCTACTAAGAATGAGTTCCAAGCTCTTATAGATGCAGGAACTTGGACTCTTGTGGACAACCCAGGCCTAAATAATAAAGTGGGCTGCAAATGGGTTTTTCGTATAAAATATAATCCAGATGGATCTATAGCAAGATACAAAGCCCGGTTAGTAGAAAAGGGATATCATCAACAATCGGGCCTTGATTATGAAGAAACCTTCATCCCAGTTGCAAAGCCAACAACAATACGAGTAGTACTATCTCTTGCAGTTCAATACAATTGGAAAATTCATCAACTGGATGTATCCAACGCCTTTTTTCATGGTGAACTCAAAGAAGAAGTCTACATAGCTCAGCCACCGGGATATATTGATAAAGCTAGGCCCAATGTTATCTGTCTTCTACACAAGGCAATTTATGGGCTCAAGCAAGCTCCAAGGGCCTAGTACGAAAAGTTAAGCACAAGTCTAATTAAATTGGACTTTGTCCAATCCACAGCTGACTCTAGTCTCTTTGTTTATCATATGGGCTCAATCACTACAGTAGCTCTTGTTTACGTTGACGATATAATGCTAACAGTGAGTTCAGAGACCTATTTGACACATATTATTCAGGCTTTGCAAGTCAACTTTCCAATAAAAGATCTGGGTAGATTACATTATTTTTTGGGCCTGGAAGTAACAACCACGGATGGCTCTCTTTATCTTAGTCAAGAGAAGTACGCAACAGATTTGTTACTGAAGACCAAGATGGATGGTTGTAAACCTTCTCTAACTCCAATGGCGGCGTCCATCTCCCTGAGTAAAAATTTCGGTGATCTATTAGCGGATGCAACTCCATATTGATCGTTAGTAGGCGCTCTACAGTATGTTACCTGGACACGTCTTGATGTTTCATAGGCAGTGAATCAAGTTTGTCAATTCATGCATCAACCAAGGAAACAACATATGGAAGCTGCGAAGCGAATTCTTCGCTATTTAAAGGGAACAATTAATCATGGTTTGATCTTTACAAAAGGATCAACCACCCTTACAGGCTTCTTGGATGTCGACTGGGCAGGATCCGTTGATGATCGCAGATCAACGGAAGGATACTGTGTCTTCCTAGGATCAAACCTAGTATCTTGGTCATCGAGAAAGCAAACTACTGTTGCTCGTTCAAACACCAAAGCGGAGTATAGGACGTTAGCACATACTGCAGCGGAATTAGTTTGGCTTTGTTTCCTGTTAAAGGACTTGCATTTTCATCCAACAGGGATACCTAGAATTGGTTGTGACAATATTAGTTCTATTAGCTTAGCCTCCAATCTAGTGATGCATTCACGCATGAAGCACGTTCACATCGATTATCACTCCGTCCGTGACCTAGTTCAAGATAAGGGTTTGGCAATCAATTATGTACACACTCTTCAACAATTAGCGGATATCTTTACGAAACCATTAGTTGCGGCGAGATTTGTGACTCTACAAAGAAAGCTCAAGATTGTTTCAGCAACCATGAGCTTGAGGGGGGATGTTAGACAACCAGATTGAGCTGTCTAGTACTGCCATGTCAGCTGATCACATGGATCACACATGGGTATCACATGGGACCATTGTACACATGTGTATTTGTCTGTATATAAACATGCGTCTGTTCAGTCCTTAAAAGTAATGAGAAAAGCTTTCAATATAGAAAACATATTGATTAATCCTTTCTATTCATTAAGTTTATCCATAAAAATCCATGTAGATTACTAAATACTTTATGTAGAATACGCTTCTTTTACTGTTTAACAATTTCCTCATCATCATTAAATCTCTATTCTGATGATTTTCTAGGTCATGCTCTACTTTCTCTTTTTCGTCCACAGTTGGATACCTGACTGAGATGGTGCAAGCTCAACACAATAGTGAGTTTCCCCTTAAAGTTTTTGTTGGTTTCTTATTAGTATTATACTTTGATTTGTATTCTGCTTACATCAAATTTATTGGTTAAACAGACTTTAATGTTTAACCCGTCACAATGCAGAATTGTTGAAGTTTCTCTCATGCTTTGTTGGAATCATCATTCTTCAAGGTTTGTAATAGCTATATGGATTTTTATGGATAAACTCACCTTCTAATGAAGTTACAATGTCTCTCATGCTTTGTTATTTAAATCTTATAATCAAGTTAAATTGTATACTCCCCAACTTATTGGCCGTTGTAGAGTGAGAGCTATTCTGTTTTTAGGTAATTTGTAGTTATTAGTCAGCCCTCAACATAATATTGATGAAATATTTTTTGTATTTATTGAATTGTTCTTTGTCTGTAGATGTCACACAATATACTGCAGAAGGCACATGTGTAGTATATCACCCTTAAGTTTCACATCGGCTTAATTAAGAAACTTAAATGTTCAGGTTAACTAGAACCTAAAAGTAGAGAAACTTAAATGTTCAGGTTAACTAGAACCTAAAAGTAGAGAAACTTAAATGTATTTCTGCAATTGTTAGGTTATGCTACCTAATCTCACTGTAATGTTCAATCAAAATCATTTGGTGGTGGGAAAAAGAACCCATTATGGACATTTTAGCCAGACTTGGGGAGAATGACAAAAACCCTTTAATGGGTGGTGTTACACTTTATTTTACAAGGCTTTTAACAAATAAGATGATAATGCATTCTCCAATTAAAAAGGAGAAAATATCTTTATTTAAATGAGGGGAAAAATATAATCTTTGGTTAACTGTATGTTTTAAGTTTAATAGTCATGCTTATTATTTATTTTTGGAACTTTTTTGTTTGTTGGTTATTTAGAAAGAAAGAGACTCCAGCAAAGAAATGAAAAAGGAAGTTGATGAATTGAAGGGAAAGACACATTCTCTCGGAACTCAAAAGATGGATTTGAATAACAAGATTATGGGTTGGCATTCTACAGCAGCTTCACTTAAAGAAAAAGCAAGAGTTATGGAAGTCGAATTGGAGGAGAAGAAAAATGAAATCAAATTACTAAAGGAAAGAGAGATGAATTCAAGTAAAGACATTTCTCAAGTTTCAGCTCTAACTGCACTTTTTAAGCAGAAAGAAACCGAACTCCAAGAAATGAAAAACCTTCTTGAGAATCCGGTTAATGTATGGTCTGTGAGTGCTGATGATCCTTCTAACCCACACGTTAGTTCAACTGCAACAGAACAAGTTGTGAATGCTAAATGTTTAGGCCAAAAATTCCTTTTGCTAAACAACCAATCAAACTCTTG
>JAJJMC010000373.1:1434361-1444593 GCA_023531435.1 Papaver californicum | reverse complement strand
TTTGCTTGATCCTCTTCCATGTGTCGTGATTCTTTAATTTACTAACACTAAAGATGGCGCATCTTTGCCAAGCAAAAGTGAAGGAGAAAATACTGATCAGAATGCAACTCAACTAGAAGGGAAGTAGAAGAAGTTTGAGAATGATATAGATAGTGCAGTATCAAGAGAGGTACACGGGATCCCCCCGCCTGATCCCTTGTTCCGGTAAATTTCTTGTTCCTCTATCCTGCCAACTAGAATGATGACACATGGACAATTTTTTCTAATTAATGTTCTGTGTAGTAAATCGGTATTGCTAATCAGGTATTTTAGAGGAAAAAAATTGGGAATTAGATTTTCTTTTTGTTATCTCGACTAAATTTTTTTGTAATAAAACTCTTCCTTACTACCTATTCTTAACAACTTAATTGTGAAAGTTCTTTCTTGGTTTGTGATAGACACATTTTAGTGTCTAATTTGCACCTTAATTTCTAGTGAGTTAGTATTCGATTTTGTGTCTATTACGTGTTTTATTGCTTTTGTAGGTACATTAGAAGAATAAAGATTTGTGGAAAAATTGGCTCAAAAAGTGTTCAAAGCACCCGGGAAAATGGATCAAGGCACCCACACTTTGGATTGGGGCACCCCTGGATCGGGTCAACCCATCGGGTCAACCCAGCGGGTCAGCCCAGCGAGCTGGATCGGGCCGAGTCACGGGTCGACTCATCGGACTCGACGGTTTTTACTGGCAGCACAAATCCAACGTGAAATTTGGTTTCTTTTGCTTCCAGATTGTTCCAAATGATAGTAGATAACCCACACAAGTTAGAACAATCGAGAAACAGCAAAAAGATCCCGTGAAATCAGTTGAAAAATCATGAACATGGCCGGAATTCGATTTCGGTTAGGAATGGGATTTATGGGCTGTTTTAGAGAGTTCTATTAGGTTTAGAACTCTCTCTAGGGTTTCTACTATCTATAAATACCAAGAGAAGCCAAGAGAATCGAACACAAAAGCTTAGAGAAGAGTTTAGAGATTTCCGGTCACTATTCCGTCACCGCCGACGAGCTGCTGCTGCACCGGCCGGCGTGTTCTTCATCCATCACTGCCGGAGAAGAAGACTCAGTAACATTTATATGTGTTGCTGATTTGAATTTTCCTGTCATCTATTGCTTCAAACCATTTGTTGCTTAAACTGTTCTGTAACAGCTGAACCCTCTCCTGTAACGCTTATAAGCGTATCAAATCAGCTGTTACAGCGTTATTCACCCTTGTAATCAATATTTTGAGCAATGAAATCAACTTTTGAGCAAGTTTTCTTCACCATGAGCTAAGTCTATTTACTGGGATGATGGATAAGGTAATTTTCTCAATTTTATGTGATTTAATTATTTTCTAATAATTATTTATAATTCTTTTATCATTAAAATTGCATAGTTTTGAATAGTAAAAACGGTTTTCTTTCAACAGTTGTGCTTTTGCTTGATGGATTATGCTTAGTTAATTAATTTTGATAGTCCATGCTTGTGATTTACCTCTGTTTGTTAGCATAACAAAACCAATTTTGGCAATTATTTGGGCTTCAATTAATTTAAAAAGAATTATCTGATTAATCACATAGGTTGTTAGAATTACCTGATTCCTGATTCCTGGTATTTTTAAAATTATTCAAAAATCATCTTTAGGTTATTTAGTCTTTTTCTTACTCCTGGAATTTTCTAGAGTTAGTTTAAATCATTATTTTCTAAAATCATCACCTTCACAAGTTCGAGAATCGAATCTTTATTTACCACTTCTAAAATTACATCAGTTTGAAATTTAGGTTTTTTTGCTTTTGAAGCCAAATCGGGTATCAGATAAACCATCATTCATGTTTTCTCCGAGTAGACACAAATTTTAATTCAAATCGATGAACCAGTGGACACAAATAAGATTTCTTAAAAAGTGTCTTCGTAATTTGTATGCATTAGTTAATTGAAAAGGTGGACATCTCTCGCCGATTTTAATCATATACATCCACAGTTTATGCACAACAAATCAAAATTAAGTTTCTTACCAAAGCTGGTTTTTGAGCATGTGGATCCTAATGAATTTTCTAGAAGATTTTCAAAGAGGAATAAAAATCAAATGGAAAGAATATGTAATTTCCATTTTATCTGCGTTTGGAAAAATAGTCTACGTGTTGCTATTTTATTTGACGGGACAGAGGAACATAGAATTTTTAGCACAGAAGATCTGGATCCACGGGATTGCATCAGTGAAAAATAAATCCAAAACAGTTGATTCGTCCTTTGAGACAATCAAACAACGGACTAAAGAGCAAAAGTAGTATTTAGTCTGGAAATTGGTGGCGCAGTGGGGCGAGGGTTTTTAATGGATAGTCCGTAAAAATAACTGTAGCAAACTAGATTTGATCGAAATTCTGGACTAAACATGGTTTAGTCGGACGGGCTCGTAGTGTTCCGCCTAGCATCAAGCGGCTTCGTAGTGAACCGCCTGGCACCAAGCGTTATTCTGGGACAACGCTCAAAAACACGGGCGCGGTAAGCTAGGAATTCGTCTTATCAAGCGTTATTCTGGGGATACGCCTGGTGAAACGATGCTCTAGGATCACACCCATTAACAGACAGGCGTAACGCAAGAATACCGCCCAGTTGGATCGTAATCTTAGGATTCCTCCTACACCTAAACGTGTTGCTAGGACACTGCCGAGTGAGAAACAGAAACTCCCTCCTCAACAAATTCATTCTGTATTTCTCATCATCTTCTTCTTCTTGCAATCAATTTCTCAAACATCCATCTTTTACAACAGATTTAAACACTCAAAAGCCCAACTTTTGTCCTCAAGAACCCCCACTACCATTATCACCATCAACTTATTATACCCACAACCATTACTCATCTCTTCTTCAAACTTGTATTAACAAGAGATTGATTGAACAAGGAAAACAAATACATGGTCACATTATTCTTACTGGTCTCAGTTTGTATGATATCAAAATCAAAACCAAATTAGTTTGTTTATATTCTGCTTGTAACTACTTATGTGATGCCCAGTTGATATTTGACAAAATACCCAAATGAAATATCTTTTTTTTGAATGTTCTTATCCGTGGGTACGCTTGGTACGGACCTCACAAGATCGTTGTCTCGTTGTATTATCAATTGCTTGATCATGGTCTTAAACCTGATAATTTTACTTACCCTTTTGTTCTTGAAGATTGTTTTTCACTCTCTGCATTGAAAGATGGTGAAGTCATTCACGAAGATGTGATTCAGGCAGGGTGGGAGTCTGATGTTTTCATTGGTGCGGCTCTTATCGATATGTATGCCAAATGTGGATGTGTTGATAAGGCACGTTTGGTTTTCGATAAAATTCGCGCAAGAGATGTAGTCACTTGGAATTCGATGCTGGTTGATTATTCACAAAATGGGTGTCCAGAGGATGGGGCGGGCTCCTAGCGAACCACTTGGAATTCTAGGCGAGGCGCTAGGACACCGCCCGTCCCTATCATGGCACACGCTTCATTCGCACTGATATTCTACCAGGCGGGATTCTGGCGCACTGCCCCATCAGGCGTGATGCTGGGACACCGCCCGTCTTTTGGGCGTGGTCCTAGGAGGCCGTCCACTACCAGGCGTTATCTTCCGTGTCCGCCCCACATCGAGCGTTACGCTAAGAGACCATCTCACGCAAGCGTTATCCTAGGCTTCCGCCCGTTTTAACAAACGCTCTGGTGAGACACCGCTTAACACCAAGCGTTCCCTTAGCACATCGCCCGACTATATACGACTGTTCTTGGGACGGACCAAAGACTAAAATTTTTAGTCTTTGGTCTTTTGGGATGGTCGTCCCGCTGTGGATAATCTGAGGCATGCAAGTTAAAGCCACCTCATACCACTAAAAAATGGTCACAGACTATTGAGATTCTGTCGAACCTACCTGATATTTATGAGTACGGAAATTCTGGTTGTTGTTTTCATAGGTCTATTTGCGTATTTGCTATTGTTGCAGGGTTATACTTTTTCATATGTGGGATTAATATTTGCCACTAATCCAATCGTTGTTTCTTTACTTTTAAATTGTTAAAATTGGTTAACCAACAAATGTTGTATAGGTATTCTAAAATCTAGTAACACTAAGGGTAGTTGTAGTGCTACTTTGAGTGGTAGACTTCAAATCTAGACTTATCAATTATTCTTAGAGTACTGATGTTGGCAATGTCATAAACTACTCATTGATTTTAAAGGTTGGTATAATTTTTCAAAAGTATTTTTTTAAAGGATTTCTTATGATCTCCAACAGTTTAAGTTGTACGTAATTGATGAATTTGGTTCTAATTGTTAATCTACTAAATGACATTGGTGTTTTCATTATACACTGCAGTTGTTAATTGGGACACCTTCTGGGACGGGTGTAAGGTGAAGCCCCGCCTCACAAAATGAAGGTCGATTCCCATCGTACCCGGTGCGTAGTAAGGGTTAATTAAATAACTTAATTAAATTCATGTTAACTTAGAATTATCGGTTATTTAATAAAGTTTACATGTATTAGCCTTTTTAGTCGCATAGATTTGATTTTAACTGTTAATTTATTGTCTACTAATTATAGAGTACTGATGTTGTCAATCTCATGAACTACATACTGATTTCAAATGTTGACATAATTTTTCAAAATTATTTCTTTAAAAGGGTTTCTTATAATCTCCAATATTTTCAACGGTACGTAATTGGTGAATTTAGTTCTAATTATTAATCTACTAAATGATATTGGTGTGTTTCCATTATACACTACAGTTGTTAATTGAGACCCCTTCTAGGAAAATGCGAGGCAAAGCCCCGCCTCACAAAATGAGGACCAATTTCCATCGTATTTGGTGCTTGGCATGGTTAATTAAATAACTTAATTATATTTATGCCAACTTAGAATTATCGGCTATTTAATAAAATTTACATGTATTAGTTTCTTTTAGTTACATAGATTTGATTTTTATTATTAAATTATTGTGCACTAATTATAGAGTAATGATGTTGCCAATGTCTTGAATTACTTACTGATTTCAAATATTGACATAATTTTTTAAAAGTATTTCTTTAAAAGGGTTTCTTATAATCCCCAATATTTTCAACGGTACGTAATTGGTGAATTTAGTTCCAATTGTTAATCTATTAAAAGATATTGGTGTTTTCATTATACACCGCAATTGTTAAATTGGACCCCTTCTGGGACGGGAGCGGGGCTAAACAGTGTAAACCAGATCCGAGACCTCACTAATTTTGGTACCAAAATGATGTAAAATACTATACAATAAGAACCTACTACATGACCCTGCCCATCGCGTATCAAAGGCACCAATCTAGTATTTACTTAGAGGCATAGTCTTGGTCGAGCGCAGTGTAGTCCATACCGGCCGGTTTTACCGGTTTCGGCCGAAAAGCGAGACGAAATCCGGTATACCGGTAAACGGTATTTGACCGAAAATATCAGCCGGTATGGACTGTACCGGTTTGGCCTGTACGGCCGGTATTGACCGGTACAATCGTTTTTTTTTTGTTTTTTTATTTAAAAAAATAATTTATTCTTGTTTTAGGGTTTTCAATTGTTACTCATATTTTTTATGATATTGTAGAATTATATATGCATATGATAATATCTATAATTAATCTAATGATCTTAAAATTGTAATATCTTTGTTTAATTAGTATTTTAGACGATAAACTTTGAAGTTGTTCTTGTTTCTTTTGTTTTTCCAGTTTGAACTTTGTATGAAATCTATGGATCTATATATTTTGGATGAATACTAGTTTATCTTTTTAAACTTTGTGAAAAAAATGTTTGTTATAACGTGTTAAAATATATTTATAGTTATAAAATGTGAACTAGAATTTTTTCATAAAATTCTAGGTATAAAATCTATGCACCGATATTTAAACCGAAATTTCCCCGGTATACCGGCGTACCAGTGTATCGCTCTCGACCGGTACGAACCGAAATCCGGTATGGTACAACCTTGGTCGAGCGACAAAGACTTGGCCGCCAGCGACAAAGACTAAGTCGCTATCAACTTACTCTTTGTCGTTCGACTAAGACTTTGACGCGCAAGGCATTTGCTCAAATCAGAGCATTTAAGAGGTGCATAGGAACTGGCCCAATTGTTTTTTCACGCGTCTGATTTTTGTTTGAGATACTTTTTTTTTTTTGTTTCACAAACAACTTATAGAAAAATTCAATTCAATTCGTCCTCTTATTTTATTTTCAATCACTATTTTTTTAAAAAAATTACGATCGTATTTAAGTTACATAATTATTAAATTAGCCATCAATAAGAGCATCTCTAAAAGTAGGTGAAAATGTTATTTTCTATTGACACTTATGATTGTAGACTTATGAAATCCATTTCTAATGGTTAAATCTTAAAATTTTGGATTAATGACATGGACAATAGAAGGTCTAAGAGAAAATCTTAACAAGACATCCGGTTAGACCTCCATATTACTTTAAAATATTATTTTAAATAAAATATTCTAAGCCATTAGGGAACAAAGAATCATTTTATTTTATCCATATATAAAATCCTAAAAATCAGACCATACATCATTAGATCGGTTCATAAGCATTTTTTTCCCACGTATGTATAACCCAATATATAAGGGTCAAAATAAGAATTTTACATGTAATTCTTAACACTCATTATTTGAAGATGCTCTAATGTTATTATGTTATTGAAAACAAAGTGAGGGTGTTATTAATTGCTCTTTGTAACGGTTATTTATATGTATTATGTTGGGATTCAGAGTCATCTACACATGTTAATTAATCTTGCGAAAACAAACTAGCCAACAAGAATTCCCATATTTCTCGGATTGCTCCATGAACCTCTTTACTGCGATCTAGGATGAGAAAATATATAAAGAGAACCACATAGATGCAAATCATAAACTAAAGCAATAAGTAAAGTACTCACATATTTAACGTGGTTGAACAATATATACAATGTGTATATATTTTCTGCATCCACCAAAACGGCTATGACCTCTTTCTTTATTATAGAACCACCGACTAAGAATTACACATTTCGATTGACTAATCAATCCATCGACTCACCACAATGTGAATGAACACAATAAACTCTCACAAACGCTCTATAACTCTAAAGTATTGTCTTCACCCTAAACGAAACAACGAGATGATCTTCTCTGCACACTCTGACATAAATTATCATGGACGTCTTCTGTTCAACACCAATAATTTACTCAAGCTCCACAAAGATGATTTTCTCCTTAAACATGATGTCTTACCAACATTTCTGTATGAATACTCCACTCTGACATATCTTCTAACATCGGTAAGCACACCATAAACCCATAATGATCCAACAAATGATGATTAAACCAAATTGTTTCCCTTGGTATAGAACAATAATGAGACTTTGACATTCTAATATTTCTATCTTTACTTCTACCAATATACAAAAAAGAATTTGTATCCCAACTAAGATATTCTTGCCTTATCATTGGGTCTTTCCAAGCAATCACCACCCAATTAAAAAAAAAAACAATATGCATAAGTCTTCCAAACAATTCACAAGAATCTCATATGGTACGAAGTATAGAACACAATTACTTAAACTTATTGAGTTTAATAATATGATTAAAGAAAACTTACTTGAAGCAAGGTTTTATGCTTCAATAAATATCCATGTCAAGTTTCCAATGTAGAGCAACACAAACGTCAGGACCATATATCTTGACCAAACCAAATGCAGATCACGTGATATAATCTCATTCTTTTAGAAAACGTTTTACTTTGCTTTGTACCCAAAAATGATGAAATCAAATACTACACATATTTGATAACATCAAGCACTTCATCTTCAGATACTGGTAACAAAAAATCCTCACATACTTGGTAGAACCAAATCTTTCGTTCTTCAAAATTTTCTACCAACAAGAAAACCCAAAACTTCTCTCTTCAAAATTTTCAAACCAATCTAAATCTCTGATACCAATTGTTGGGATTCAGAGGAAACAAACTAGCCAACAAGAAATCCTAAATTTCTCAGATTGCTCCATAAAACTCTTTATTACTATCTAGGATACGAAAAATAAAAAGAGAACTACACATATGCAAATCATAAACTAAAGCAATAAGTAAAGTACTCACATATTTAATGTGGTTCAACAATATATACAACGTGTATATATTATCTACATCCACCAAAACTGCTATGACCTCTTTCTTTATTATAGAACCGTTAACTAAGAATTACGCATTCTGATTGACTAATCAATCCATCGACTCACCACAATGTGAATGAACACAAGAAACTCTCACAAACGCTTTATAACTCTAAAGTAGTGTCTTCACCCAAAACGAAACAACGAGATGATCTTCTCTGCACACTCTGACATAAATTATCATGGACGCCTTCTGTTCAACACCAATAATTTACTCAAGCACCACACAGATGATCTTCTCCTTAAACATGATGTCTTACCAACATTTTTGTGAATACTCCACATCGACATATCTTCCAACATCGATAAGCACTCCATAAACCCATAATGATGTACTCGTTCCATCATAATGGTCTCTCACATCCACCCCAAGAGATGGGGTGAATTCCCCACATCTCTACTGAGAATTCCATTGAGAACTCATAGCCTAGACCTCCTTTCATAGAAGTCACATTACTTATCCTACAAGTTTAGGGTTTCCTAACTTAGCTCTTGAGAAACTAAACTTTGGCAACAAGTTTCTCTAACTTGGATCTTAAATACCTATACTTTATGAATAAATAAACATTAGAGTTTATCTTAAACTCTTACCACTGATTAAGTTTGAGTTTGAAAAAACTCAAACTCTTCCACCGACCTATATCCTATATATTAACACCAATTTTTGGTATCATTCACGTTATATATAACTACAAAAACAAAATGACCAGAACCGATATTTGTTCAATTGTTAAAAACATGGTTGATAAGGGCATACTGCGTAAGGGCATGAGCAACATCGTTGCCTTCTCGCTAAACATAATTAAAAGAAATTTTAGGAAAATTATTAACCAACTTCTTAAGACCAATTAAAATGGGTTCGACTTCCAATGAGGGTGCATGTTAGAGTCTCAAATGGTTCCCACCTTAGATTTAACATCCTTTTCAATGATACAATTACTAATCTGGTTGTCCCCTAATTAAATAATTCTTAATGTACAAAAAGTTTTGTAAGAAATCTATTTCATAATAAATTATAAAATAAGATTATAAGTTTGTGCATATTTTTTTAAATCTTTATTACTTAAATTTTATCCTTTATTAATCTTTGGTCTAACTTTTGTCCAACATAAGATTTGGTATTTAAAGTTGACGTTAACTCGAATTGACTGTTTATGACCAGAATTTAATTAATTTTATAAAATAAAAATATTATATGATAATGAATTTATAAATGTACCTCTGAAGGGGTCTAGGATCCAACGGTTATAGTAAAAACATTTAGTTTACGGTCTTGATGTAAGATCAATTAACACCATTTTTCTACCCTTCTTCCTCCGCCTCTGTTTGGGCAGAAAATCGAATCAACCCAAAACAACCAAAATTATCAACAAAATTATCAAAAGTAAATAGAAGAAATTGAACACAAATCATTTAACGTGGTTCAGTCTTTAATGGCCTACGTTCACGGGTAGTGAAGTTGAAGGTTTTATTGATCAATTGAGGTTACATATCCAGGAACTCCATTGGATTTCTGGTTTTTCAGAGTTTTTGAGTTGGAGAAGCTGTCGATCCTCTTCCTGTTCTCTTCTCTTTTCTTTAAAAAGAAAGCATCAAATGTTCTTGGTGATGTGGCGCCTTCTAGTGATGTGGCATCTTCTTGTGCAGCCATCTGTCCACTCTTTCCCTTCCTAATATTTCCATGTGGCCCCTCCCTATCCGTCCATCTTTCCACCTTATCTTCTTATCCAGCTTTCCCTCAAACGGTCTGATTGGCTTGCGGGATTGAACAACGGATCTGGCTTGCGGACCTGGCTTGCGGTCCATGCTTCGGACCTTGGTACGATCCATGCTTCGGACCTGAGCTTCGTTGCGGGAATGATTGTATCGGGACAGCATGTTCGGGACAAGATGGGTCGGGACAGGACAGATCGGGCACCAGTTGGCACGGGAATTGCTGATGTCACAGTGAGAAATGATGACGTCATTTCGGGACTGGATAGCATCGGGACAAGCTGGAACGGTCGAGATGATG